>JAPKLY010002154.1:3046-28720 GCA_026898435.1 Prunella vulgaris | reverse complement strand
TAACTAATGAAGATGATTATCTCCCCTCTTGGAAATCTGATCCTTGAGGTATTTATAGTGCCCACAATGCTTGGTCAAAAATGCCCTTCATTAAACGCGCGGAAAGACGAAACTGCCTTCCTAAAATTGGAAATCCGAGCCTTCGCACGAGCATAAGCAGGTGGTCGCACGAACGCGGGCTCGTGTGAGCGTTCGTGTGATGCTTTGCCGCCCGAACCAGAAGGGTCTCGCACGAACGTGGCTTGTGGCCGCACGAACGTGGCCTGTGGTCGCTCGAGCCCGGCTTCGACTTGTCCGATCGATCCTCGATTTCTTGTTTTCTTCATATCTTGTGTTCTAGAGCTCCGATTGACTCGATTCTTTTTCCGTTGCGACCCTCTCTTCGAACTCTTCGACATGGTCTATCAGTTGCCTCCATTGGATAAACTCACATTTTTCGAACTTTTACAAACTTGCTCGTCTTTTGCCGGTTTTTGCTCGTTTTCACTACAAAACACATTTTCTTGCCACAAAATGGTTAATAGCACAATTTATACCAAATTAGGGTCAAATATGAATATAAGAACATCAAAACCATATAGAAATGGATGCAAAAACATGCAATTATGACCCTAATCACACCCCTAAACTAGATTGTTGCTCGTCCTCGAGCAACGAAGCGATAAGATAGGGGAATAATTGTATCAATGAAGCATTAAGAACAAGTCAAATGCCATGAAAATATCAATCAATGTCAAGAAAATCTAGAATGCAATATCATCTAATCAACTATGAACAATGAATCAATGAGCAAGATATCAAATCAATGAGTCAAGATCCTCACAAGATAAGTGTTTAGCTCAACCCTCAAGTGTTTAGGCTCACTCAATCATCACAACACATACACATACTACCATAAGCTTGGCTCAAGTCTACATTCTCCACCACTTGAAATGACAAATCAATCACACATCAATGAGGACTTTCATAAGGTTGTAGTGTTGGCTCTTTGGTAGGGAAAGAACATATGGATAAAAGTGACTAAGTATGATTAGTAAAGCTTAGAAGGAATCAAAGTAGAGATCATTCACCTCTTTATGAAATTTGCACTTTCTCTTCATGCTCTTTCAAAATCACACTTCAAAGAATCAATCTTCCCTTTTTTTCACAATTGTGAACTTACTCACAACACTAGAGTCAAACTTGACCATAATTTTTCAAAGAGTCAACCTTTTTCAATTTCTTGCAAGCACTTGCCTTTGAACCTTCTTTCAAATCTATCCATGCATAGAACTTCTTTCCACCTTGGCCATCAATTTCTTCATCATAACACCAATCTTCCTTCCTTCTTTTCACTCTACTAATCATAAGGACAAGAGAGTTCCAAAAAGGAAGGAAAATGGCTTAAAGTGTGGTTAGCCAAAGGAAAGGATAATAGGCACAAGATCGGTAGCAAAGGATATCAATATCAATGGTAGGCTCATAGGGCAAAGTGACTTAATATAGATCAAAGAAAATGCCTCATATCATCTCATGTGAAATCATTATCTAATGTAGCCTCAAATAAGACTAAAGCCAAGTTCTAGAGTATAATGAACATGTGTGGAACTCACATCAAAGAATATCATCCGTTCAAGATTGAAACGGGCAAAATTTGGCTCAAATCTCACGTGTATAGGTTGATCAAGACTCAAATCATATCAAAAATGCTCAAATCATCAAAGTATCAAGCATCATAAAATCCATAGCAAACTAGACAAGACATGAATCAAATGATAAATCCACTACATCTATCCTATACTATCAACACCATCCACACAATCATAAACATATCTCATGCCACACTACTCTAAACTAGCAACAATATGGCAATCAATCAACAAGCAAAACAAGGCATTCACATAAGCATAAGGTCACAAGACATAAGAAAGCACTAGAAATCATTAAAAAGCATAGCATTGCAATGAGATTTACGAAATGAACACACCCCCCCAAACTTTTTTGGACCAAGGGTCTAAAAAGTTTGGCAAAGAATGGAGAAAAGATCATGCAATGCACTCAAATCAAAGCACAATATCACAAGAATCAACACTTAAGCTCAAAATAGCAATCTAAAATCTAGCAAACTAAACCTAGGAAATGAAAGCAACTAGGGAGAGAAGTGTAAAGACATACCTTGAGTTGGGATTAAGAATAGGAGAGTGACTTGCCACTTACACGAAAATCTTTCTTCTTGGCCAAGTGAAAGAGAATTCTCCTCAACACATCCTTCTAGAGCTCACAAAAGTCATTGCAAATCTATAATATGAAGAACGAACATACCCCCCCAAACTTTTTCGGATCAAGGATCCTAAAAGTTTGGAAAAGAGTGATGAAAATGAGATTTGCCAAGAATCAATGACCAATAAAGCATATATAAGCCCAAGTAAGCCAAGAAATCACCATATATACAAGAGGCGACACCCCCAAACTAGTATAAATCACATGCACCAACAAAGGTAATAGAATACACTACCTCATATGAAGAAAATCAAAATAAATAACACTAACTAAACTACAAAACAAACTTTTTAGGATGGGTTGCCTCCCATCTAGCGCTTGGATTTAACGTCCCCTAGCCGGACGACACCAATGTTAGCTAAAGGGCCAAGGATATTTGGCATCCTCCCCATCAAACTTCAATCTCATAGCTTCAATATCAAGGAAACAAGTAGGATTTCTACCCCACACCCCTACTTTTCTTATCATTTTATACTTATAAGCACAAGAAAATTCATCTTTTCTTCTCAACCTAATCCACCCCCATCTCCTACTATAAAAAATATTCAAGAAGAATTTCAATTCAAACTTATAATCAATTATATCAAGAGGTAAGACAAAATCAATATGAACAACACTATCAATGTAAGCATAAGTGGAAGAGTTTAAGGGTTTAGAAATGCTCATTTCTCCTTGAAGCTCATCTTCCACTTCCTTTTGTTGTTCTTCCTCCATGAAGCTCATGTCTATAGGTGGACATTCATCTACCTCTTCTTGATTAATCTCTTTTTCTCCTCTTGAATCATCTCTTTCCTTCTCCTCCATTTCTTATTCTTTCACTTTATTCCTATCAAATCTAGCAAGAGAAGTAGAATCATAAATGTCAATATTAAGAGACTTAGTACAAATAGTGAAAGAAGAAGGGGTATAAGATCCTTTATCATTGTAGTTCAAGATTATCTTGAAATCTTCCTCATTTAAATCTTGATTCTCTTCAAGAAATCTATTAATTTGATCATATATGTCTTCTTCTTGTTCATCTTTCTCTTTCTCTTCTTTTTCTACTTCTTCTTCCTTAGACATGTGTGGAGGAGTAGGATATGAATATGGATATGGGTAGGGAGAGGAATAAGGATAGGGATAATGGTATGGGTGGTGGTAGAATTGTTGAGGTGGAGATTGATATGGGTATGGTGAATATGGATGAGGTTGATATGTGTATGGTTGAGGAGGATATGTGTATTGTGGAGAATACGAGTAAGGGTAGTATTCGCCCATCTCAATATAGCTTACTCCTACAAAAATAAGCAAGTATCAACACTCACTAAGAATAGTCAATAACAAACAAAGAAACAAGATAAAGAAAATAAATGTAAACAAACATCAACTAGCTCGACAAAGAGATCGTTTCCCCGGTAACGGTGCCAAAAACTTGTTTGCCAAAATCGTGATGATTTCCACGCAAGTGAACGTGGTTGTTGTTGTCGTGGCAAGTTAACCAAGTTAAATATCGAACACAGGGAAACGATGCGATATCAAGCAAGCATTGAATGTCTACAAGAGGCTAATAGCTAGGAAAGCAAGAAAATCATCAAGGATTCTATCTACTAAGGCAAAGCAAAGTAAATCCTAACTATCACCTCAAAGAAGTCAGCAAGTGTGAAGTGTACATGGAAGTAATCCTACTATGGTTCCTCTAGAATCCTATCCATCCTAGCATGCAAAAGGTCTCTTGGTGTCTTAGTCAAGCCAACTAGTGTCTAGATCTCTCTACAACTCCTAAAACTCCAATTAAGAGGTCTTAGGCTAATATGCAATTCTCATTGGTCATACAAGCAATATATCAAACACTTGGTATGCATAAGGTTCTTATAGCTCAATTCTCATTTCATAGCTAACCATATAAGCCATACATTCCAATTAAACATACCAAACATTCATACAAGTCATTAATAAGAGAACTAATTCAACAAGATCACTAATTCATGCATAGGATTAACAAGAACTAAATTCACCATAGTTTTCATACAACCATGCAACAAAAGATTAGCCCATGGCTAATTGGAAATCTAAATCAACAATTAAGACATAGACAAACATGATTAACACTAATATGAAATGAAATACAAGAAATCTTACCAATTGTTGAAGAATTGAAATACAAGCATCAAACCTTGAAAAGCTATCTCCTAATTCGGAATGCAAAATGAGAAATTGAACTGTAGAAACGTAGCTTGAATCGAGAGAAGAACGTAGGAACAAACGGATCGAAATTCCGACGGACGGATCAAAAGTTATGGACGAAAGAAGATTGCATCTAACTAAGAACCCACTAAGTAACCTCTAATCTCTCTCTCTAAAACTACCTAATGATCTAACTAATGAAGATGATTATCTCCCCTCTTGGAAATCTGATCCTTGACGTATTTATAGTGCCCACAATGCTTGGTCAAAAATGCCCTTCATTAAACGCGCGAAAAGGCAAAACTGCCCTTCGAAAAATGGAAATCCGAGCCTTCCCACGAGCACAAGCAGGTGGTCGCACGAACGCGGGCTCGTGTGAGCATTCGTGTGATGCTTTGCTGCCCGAACCAGAACGGTCTCGCACGAACGTGGCTTGTGGTCGCACGAACGTGGCCCATGGTCGCTCGAGCCCGGCTTCGACTCGTCCGATCGATCCTCAACTTCTTGTTTTCTTCATATCTTGAGTTCTAGAGCTCCGATTGACTCGATTCATTTTTCCGTTGCGACCCTCTCTTCAAACTCTTCGACATGGTGTATCATTTGCCTCCATTGGATCAACTCACATTTTTCGAACTTTTACGAACTTGCTCGTCTTTTGCCAGTTTTTGCTCATTTTCACTACAAAACACATTTTCTTGCCACAAAATGGTTAATAGCACAATTTATACCAAATTAGGGTCAAATATGAATATAAGCACATCAAAACCATATAGAAATGGATGCAAAAACATGCAATTATGACCCTAATCAGTCACTTACCTTTAATAATTATTTTATTTTAAATTTTTGTCATCTTGAAATGGTAACTGCAGCCCTTACTCTTTCTAATTTTTTTAATTAGTTTGAATTTTAAATTTTTACTAACTTAGTCTTTTCTTTTTCTTAATTAATTTACATTTATTGTCTCTTTTTTTTTACTATTTTTTTCTTAATTAATTTAAATTTATTGTCTCTTTTTTTTACTATTTCAATTGGGTTTTTTGGTTTGACTATTTGAATTCAAATTTCATACGTTTAGCGTGAATTTTTATTTTTTATTTTTTCATAATTCGATATTATATATTTATTATTATTTTATTAAATTCAAAATTATATCATTTATTTTTTCTAGAATTTTATATTTTTAATTTTTTGTAGTTTTAAAGTTATATTCATATATTCAATAATATATTTCATATATTCCTTTTTTTAATACTGAATATCATTATTATAATACATATAATAATAATATTATAATTTTACATATCATTCAAAAAAGTTTATATAAAACTAAAAGATCTGCATATTAATTAAAAATGCATATAAAGTTAAAAGATATGCATATTAATTACACATATATATGTATCATATATTATTGAAACCAAATAAAAAAAATTAAAACTTACCGGTACGAACGAACGGTGGCTGGAAGAGGATGGCGGCGATGATGAAAGAGAGCCCTGTCGGCGGTGTTTGGTGGTGGTGAAACGGTGGTAACTATATAGAAGTATAAATTAAATTGAGCAATAAAGAAAAAGGGAAAATTATTCTTACCGGGGCATATACGGCGGCTTTAGAGAGGATGAACAACGAAATAAAGGCAGCGGCAACTACACTAGGCGGTGGAACAGCCGGCGATGGAGTTTTCTTTAGAAAGGGCAAGGGGTAACGGCGTTGTACGCTGGTACGAAGAAGAAGGTATGCGAGTTAGGTTAATTAATTAAATGACTTTATATAGCGGTTTGAAATCGGTTTATTTGAGCACTTATATAGAGCGGCTGTAAGTTGACTTATAAAGCGGTTCAATCACATTTTTATTTTTTTATTATTTTGTGTAAATTCATCATTTACCGCGGTTAGAAATCGTTCTTATATACAACTTCTTTTTTTTATGTATATTTTCATGTATTAGTAACTTAATTAATCAGCCACATTATATCATCACTAAGGAATTTTACCAACAATTTGGCGCTAGAAGGAGGGTGGCCTGAACCTCTAATTTCCAAAATTTGAGAGAAGTTTGTGAGAATTATTGAAGGTGTTCTTGAGCAAACTCAAGAACATTTGAAGAACATTTGAAGAAACAAAGAAATTCCCTGTTTCCAGCCCATTCCCAGATTTTTTGGACTAAAACAAGACAAAAAAGGACTCTAAACGCATGCGTGTTAGTAGATAAACCAGCTACTGGAAAATCGACTAGCATGCAAGGCTAGAAATATCCTTGAAGGATTTACCTTTGCTGGAAATTGACGAACTCAACGAACTACTACCCAAGCTCGATGATGTCTAAATATAATACCCATACTTCGGCGCCCACTAGAAGGTGGAAGGGGCGCACTGCCCAGAAACAAACTCAGCGAGCTCCCCAATTAACTGAAACTCAGCGAGCTCCCCAGCGGGCTGAGGCCGCCCCTGTGGCCCAGGATGGATTGAACCCAGCTCTCCGGGACATTCTCAGTGACCCCGGTGAGCTCCAACACACTATTGCCGCACTTCAGAGGCTGCTGCAGCAGCAACAACAGGGCGAGCTCCCACCAATAATGCCAGGGAGAAGACCACCAGGCACACATAGGCCACCCAACCAATGGAGCATGCTGGCGAGCTCCCAGCTGAACAAGAGGTGAGATCCACTAGAGCTCGCCAACACAGAGAGGCTGTCGGGAAAGTGAAAGTTGCTAACAGGCTTTGCTCGCAAGGTGGGCGAGCTACTGCCTAAACGGAGGTCTCGGCGACACATCAGTCTAGAGAAGTTCTCTGGGACAGGTTGGGGCCTAGGCACGAAGAGACGGAACAGGAGTTGGCCCCTGCTTCATCCCGAAGGGAGGAATCAGATTTACGCCCGCGTAGGTCCGTACATGGAAGGCTAAGAAGGCTAGCTACCGACCGACTAGGCCCGCATAGTGCCCGCCAATTCCAGCACATCACTGAGGTGCTACCCCAGAGTAAGGGACTGCGGGGTTGTACGGCCATGAGGAGTACGGTCCTTGAACAGCCTCCACAGGAGGCACCTCATGAAGACGAGCTGGCAATGCTCAAAAAGGCGGTGGAGCATCTACAGATACAGGTAGCTGCCAAAAATGGCAGCGTTGACACCACCGCACTCCCGGCATCACCATTGGCATCGGCCATTCTGAAAGTACCGGTACAGAAAAAGATCCAATTCCCGGTGATGGCCGCGTACGAGGGAGAATCAGATTTGAAAGTACATATCTCCAAGTACGCGGACTACATGATCCCTGTGGGAGCTTCGGACACTACCCAATGCCGGAACTTCCCATTGACCCTAGGGGACCGAGCCCACCGGTAGTTCTCATCACTCGCCCCAGGGTCGATCCAGTCATTCGGCCAACTTAGGCGGGAGTTTCTGGCCCATTTCTGCAGCTACGGGTCGTACTTGACCTAGAAGCACAGGCTCGTCAACATCCACCAAGGCAACAATGAGTCGGACCAACAATACTTGGAATGATTCAACAAGATTTTACTGGAAGGCGAGCCAGTGAGTGAGGACACCAAGATTGTGGCAGCAATGGTCGAACTAAAGAAAGGGACCAAGCTATGGAAGGAGATGCACCTATGTTGAGAGTCCAACTTGTATTGGTCGAGGACCCCGAAAGAAGACTGACTAGACTCGTAGATTTCCTTGTCGTTGACAAGCAGTCTACCTATAATGGGTTCCTTAGCCGCCCTTTTATACATGAATTCAAAGCGGCGTATTCAAGCTACTATTAATGTTTAAGTTTCCAACTCCTAAAGGTGCCGGAACAGTCAAGGGCAATAAAAAAAAGTCAGAGAGTGTTTACTCCAAATAAAAAATGGTCAAATTAAAAAATCTGTGACACAAGTCCTTGTACGTGAAGACGAAGTGCAGATCCCAATGGACGAGCCCAACATCTTAGACGTCATCTTAGTAGAGACTGAGTTGATGGAGGTGGACAACCAATCGGAGGAAGCAGCGGAGGTCATTCAAGTACAAGAACCGGTGGGAGACCCGCAGTCGACACCAATGGAGGAGATTGATAATGCCCAAGTAGAGGAACTGGTGTGAGATCAACAATCGGTACCGATGGAGGTCGACGAAGTCCCCCAGACGGGAGAACCATCCACCCCAGTCCCTCAAGTGGCGGAGAAGACCCATGAACCCGCCAGTGTTGGTGAAGGAAGTGATGACCTCGAACCTCGAGTAGGTTACGAGCCGATGGCGAAGGAGGACTGGGACGAGCTGATCAGCGACCCAAGATGGAAAAAGAAGAAGAGGAAGGCCACCCCCGTGGAAGAGTTGAGAGCAATCCAGGTGGAACCGACCAAGGATAAATTGGAACTTTTCATAGGTTCCGAGCTACCAAAGCCATGCAGGACGAAGATGAAGGAGTTCTTGAAGTCCAACCTGGACGTGTTTGCATGTTCCCACAAAGATATGACGGGAATCCCACTGGAGTACGCGTGCCACCGACTAAACATCGACCCAACTAGGAGACCAGTTCACCAAAAGCGAAGGAAGTATGGGCTAGACAAATACGAGACGTTGACCATGGAGGTGAAAAAGTTGCTCGACAATAAGTTGATCAAGGAAGCATTGTGCCCGTAGTGGATTGCCAACCCAGTCTTAGTGAAGAAGCAAAATGGAACATGGAGGTTTTGCATCGACTTCACGGACCTCAATGCGGCGTGCCCAAAGGACAACTTCCCACTGCCCCATATTGATCAGCTTGTGGATAATACTGCAGGCCATGAGATGATGACTTTCATGGATGCTTTTGCTGGTTATCAGAGCGATGCACCCAGACGACCAGGAACATACAACATTCTACACCAATAAGAACCTTTACTGCTGGTAGAGGATGTCGTTCGGACTTATCAACGCCGGAGCTACCTACCAAAGACTGGTGAATAAAATGTTCGACCAGCACATTAGACACATGATGGAGGTGTACGTGGACGACATAGTAGTCAAGAGTTTGCGAAAGGAAGATCACCTAGATCACCTCAAGCCTGTTTTTGACATACTACACCACTACAACTTGAAACTGAACCCAAAGAAGAGTAGTTTTGGTGTCCATTCGGGAAAGTTCCTGGGACACTTGGTGAGCCAAAGGGGGATTGAAGTCAACCCAACCCAAGTGAAGTGCGGCATGGAAATGAAGCCGCCCGACTCGGTGAAGAAGGTTCAAAGATTGACTGGATGTTTGACAGCTTTGAATCGGTTCATCTCCAGATCCGGTTACCGGAACCATCCGTTCTTTGAAGCAATCAAAGCTAACAAATTTAGACACCCGGATGATTTCCAGTGGACAAGCGAGTACCAGAAGGCCTTCGAAAACATCAAAGAGTACCTGGCCAAAATGCAAATCTTGTCAAAGCCGGAGCCTGGAGAGAAGCTGTACATGGACCTGGAGGCGTCAGAAGAAGCTATAAGCTTAGGACTGGTCTGAGAAGAAGGAAAAACACACCTACCAGTGTATTATGTGAGCCAAGCACTGCACAAAGCAGAATTAAGATACTCCCCCACGGAGAAGCTGGCTTACACACTGGTGATGAGTGTTAAAAAATTGCGGTAATACTTCTTCGACCACCGGGTGGAGGTGTTGATGACGTTCCCACTAAGGCAAATACTGCACCGGCAAGACATTGCAGGATGCTTATTGAAATGTTCACTAGAAGTTAGCCAATACGGTATAACCTACGCACCCCGAACAGCTATCAAGGGATAAGCGCTCACCGATTTCATCATCGAGCTAACTTTTCCACAAGATCCGACGAGGGGGCGTATAGCTCCGTGGCACCTCTACGTAGATGGATTGTCAACTAGCACAGCAGTAAGAGCCGGTGTGGTACTGATAAGCCCAGACAGACAGGTCTTCACCTCAGTGATTCGGTTCGACTTCAGAGCCACTAACAATGAAGTAGAGTACGAAGTGTTGATAGCTGGACTTAGGCTATCATTAGCTACGGGGGCAACCAATCTTCAGATTTTTGGACATTCCCAGCTAATAGTATCCCAAGTCCGGGGGGAGTATGAAGCCAAGGATTAGCAGATGGCGATGTATCAGAAGATCGTGGCACATCTAATCTTGATGTTCAAACAAGTTTACATCGAGCAGATCCCAAGGCTGGAGAATACAGAAGCTGATGCACTAGCCCGACTAGCTACGAGTAGCGGTGAAGCGGAGCTGACGGAGGTCGTCATCACCAAGCAAAAGGACCCCTCGACGTCCGATGACAAAGTAAATCAGACTTCGAGTGGGGGGCAGGAAGAAATCAATGATTAGCGCACTCCGATAAAAAATTACTTGAAGGATGGTTCGGTCCCGGAAGATGCATGGAAAGCTAGTCGACTAGTGAAACAAGCAGCCAGATACACGTTGGTGGATGGCCAACTATACAAACATGGATTCTCTCTACCTCTACTCAAATGCTTATCTGAAAAGCAAGGGTTCGAGGTGTTAGAAGAAATCCACGCAAGCTTTGGCATACAAAACAATCAAACAAGGGTACTATTGGCCTACTCTATGCAGAGATACCATTAGCTTCGCCCGGAGGTCCTGGAAGTGACAATTATTCGCACCGAACACTCATGCTCCTGCGAGCCAACTCAAATCGGTCTTCAGCCCATGGCCTTCCGCAAAATGGGGTATCGACTTGATCGGCCAATTCCTACCTGACAGAGGCAGTGTAAAGTTCGTCGTAGTAGTGGTGGACTATTACAGAAAATGGACTGAAGCTATGGCACTCGCAACAGTAACGCGGGAGAGGATGATCAGCTTTATTTGAAAAAATCATATATGTCGATTTGGACTCCCGCAGTCAATAGTGAAGGACAATGGCAGACAATTCGACGGTCAGAAGTTGAGAGAGTTTTATAGTTCGTGGAATATCAAGAAACACTACTCAACTCTGTACCATCCACTGTCGAACGGACATGTCGAAGTATTGAACAAAATATTGAAACATGTGTTGAAAATCCATCTCGAGGACAAGAAAGGAAGTTGGGCAGATGAGTTTCCGGAGGTGCTATGGTCCTATAGAACGTCGTATCGAGCCAGTACCGGTGAGACATTGTTTGCCTTAGCCTTCAGAACAGAAGTTGTTGTACCGGTTGAAGTCCAGGACCAGACTTGGAAGGTGGTGGGATATGACGAAAAAGAAAATGATGAAGCCCTGGCAGTAGAGAAAGATTTACTCGAAGAAACTAGAGCCTCGTTGGAACTAAAGAATGTCACCTACAAACAAAGAGCGGAGAAGTACTACAACTCCCAAGTGCGGAACCGAAGTTTCAAGATTGGGGAGTTGGTATTAAGAAGAAAGCTGGCAACTCCGCCCGGTGTATTTGGACCAATTGGGAAGGACCATTCCGGGTCACCGCTAGCTGGGCAAACGGAATGTATGACCTCGAGGACATGGAAGGAAAAGCTTCATTATATACATGTAGCGCAGCACATCTGAAGAAGTTCTATCAGTAGCAGCGGAAGGGTTGGAGTATGAAAAGAGGCCATCCCGGAATGAATGCTCAGAAGAATGCTTATATGCCCCTAAGTGACGAAGCTGCTATATTTTCTTGAGGAGTCTGTCCAAGACCATGTGTGTGCCACCAAGTTAGTCTTCCAAAGCCAAGATGATAGATTCATTGTACAAATATGTGTCAGACACTAAAGATGAAGTCATTAAGAAGCTGAAGATCAGTGTCTACATCAGTTCTCAAAGTTGGAAGAAAACAGAGTATATCCAGCTGTTGGCAGTAGAGGAAGGTGGACCACAACTTGTAATTAGAATAGTCGAGGGTTCACATCAGAAGTGTTGATGACGACCTACGTAAATATCATTGCTGAATAAAGTTAGAATTTTGTGGTCCTAAGCGATGTAAAATGAACAATTCGCTTCCCAAAGCGGAATAAGACGAACAATTGCATACTGAAAATACAAATACGAGCTAATAAACGAGAACTAAGATAGAAAGGAAAATCAAAATTTCATTCAAAAAATACTTAGAAAATTTCTAAGTATACGTAGCGGTGCTGGTTACAAAGGCCAACCAGCTGGCCATCTTTGAAGACAAAAGAAAGCTCCTTCTAGGCGAGCTATACAAGCTTGGCGAGCTACTCCTACTTAGCTAACAACAAAATAAAGCAAAAAACAAAGAAAAGCCTCAAGTCTGAGGAGCGGTGGGGGCATCAGGAGTTGAAGCAGCAGGAGCCTCAGTCTGGGCGATCTCAAGAATAACCTCGGGGATTAATAAGAGAACTAATCCATCAAGATCACTAATTCATGCATAGGATTAACAAGAACTAAATTCACCATTATATTCATTCAACTATGCAACAAGGATATTAGCCCATGGCTAATTGATAATGAAAATCACAATTAACATTCTATTCATCATGAATATTAACTAATACAAGATAATTAAAGGAAATCTTACCATATGTGGAGAAATTGAATACAAACTACAAACCTCCAAAATGTTGTCTCTTGATCCAATGCTCAAAATATGAAAATGAACCACAGGAATGCTCTAATCACTAAAGTATGCAGGAACAAACGGATCTAAAATTCGACGGATGGATCAAAAGTTATGGAAGAAAGAATATTGAAATCTAATTAAGAACCCACTAAGTAACTACCTAATTCTCTCTCTAAACTAATCTAAGAACTTGGAATAATGAAGAAGATGATAAAAGATCTGATCCTTGAGGTATTTATAGTGCCCACAATGTTTAGTCCAAAGTGCCCTTCATTAAAACGCACGAAAAGACAAAAACACCCGTAAAAATCTGGATTTTGCAATGCCGCGCGCCCTTACCCTTGTGGACACGCGGTCCCGATCGCGCGCGCGTGCGTGCGCCCATGATCTCACGCCGTCCGAACCTGGTCGACGTGCGGTCCCGGCCGGCCTGTTCTGGTTGATCCTCGACTTCCTCGTTTTCTTCATATCTTGAGTTCTAGAGCTCCGATTGACTCGATTCTTTTTCTGTTGCGACCCTCTCTTCGATTTCTTTAACATGATATATCATTTCCACCATTTTGTTCAACTCAAGAAATCTGAACTTTATCGAACTTGCACGTCTCTTCACCGTTTTGCTCGTTTTCACCTATAAACACAACTTTATAGCCAACAAAGGGTCAAATGCATAAAGTATCTCATTTTAGGGTCAAATATGAATATAAGCTCATCAAAACCATATAGAAATGGATGCAAAAAGATGCAATTATGACCCTAATCAGTCAACTATATAATATTTTTTTATATTGTGCTTTTATGTTTTAATCTCTAAATTGATAAATTATGTAATTGGAAAGATAATGAATTTCGATGGTAGTAAATAAGGTAGATTATATTATGTGAATTATGTAATTTTACCTTAATTAAAATAGGGGCAAAAACATCTTAGTCAAAAGTAACATACAAAACTAAAGGTAAGTAGAAAAAACTTTTTCATAATACAACTAGGTCTAAAATAAAAAGTAACAGCTGTTGTTATTTACAACTAATAAAGTTATTTCTACTGAATGACTCCATGCCTAATCCCTGAGGCTACACTACAATAGGGGTCAATAGAAAACCGTGCACGTTAATATAGGGGTATATCCAGTATACATAAACTCAAACAGCATTTTCAGAATAGTTGAAGAAAGTGAAAAGGCGTGAGTTGTTTTGACATTACAGAGGACGAAAGACGCTGGTGAGTTTTTTCCTTCGATTATATTTATTTGCTCGATTCTTTCAGTGGTTAGCAATTTTTTAATTCAACATCAAACAAATACATTAAGTTGACGTTGGGGGATACATGGATGAAAGAATCGATTGTGGGCATTGGCGATTAGTGTTTTGGACTTTTGAATAATCATCTGTTTTTTGTTTATACGGATGATTCGTTGCTGGTAATGGGAACAATGGGTTTGGGATTTGTATATATATCCAGTGACGCGCGGTCCCGTTCATGTGGGCGCGCGGTTCCGGCATGCCTGTTCCGATTGATCCTCAACATCCTCGTTTTCTTCATATCTTGAGTTCTAGAGCTCCGATTGACTCGATTCTTTTTCTGTTGTGACCCTCTCTTCGAGCTCTTTAACTTGCATGGTTCATTTGCACCATTTTGGTCAACTAATGAAATTTGAACTTTATCGAACTTGCACGTCTCTTCACCGTTTTGATCGTTTTCACCTATAAACACAACTTTCTAGCTAAGAAAGGGTCAAAAGCATAAAGTATATCATTTTAGGATCAAATATGAATATAAGCTCATCAAAACCATATAGAAATGGATGCAAAAAGATGCAATTATGGCCCTAATCACACCCCCAAACTAGATTGTTGCTCGTCCTCGATCAACGAAGCAATAAGATAGGGGAATAATTGTATCAATGAAGCATCAAGCACAACATCAAATGCCATGGAAGTATCACTCAATATCAAGCAAGTCTAGCATGCAATCTCATCTAATCAACCATCAACAATGAATCAATAAGCAAGATATCAAATTAATGAGTCAAGATCCTCACAAGATAAGTGTATAACTCAACCCTCAAGTGTATAGGTTCACTCAATCATACCACATACACATACTACCATAAGCTTGGCTCAAGTCTACATTCTCCACCGCTTGAAATGACAAATCATTCACACATCAATGAGGACTTTCATAAGGTTGTAGTGCTGGCTCTTTGGTAGGGAAGGAATATATATTTTTTAAAAGTGACTAAGTTTGATTAGTAAAGCATAGAAGGAATCAAAGTAGAGATCATTCACCTCTTCATGCAATGTTGCACACACTCTTCATGCTCTTTCAAAATCACACTTTCAAAGATCATTCTTCCCTTTTGGACAAGTTGTGATCATACTCACAACAAAAGTTAACGTTACCATATTTTTGTAAAAAGTTAACCTTTTTCTATCCTTGCAAGCACTTGCTTTTGAATCTTCTTTTCACATCAATCCATGCATACTTGAATATCTTTCAACTTTAGCCACCATAATCTTCATCATATTACCAATCTTCCTTCCTTCTTTTCACTCTACTAATCATAAGGACAAGAGAGTTCCAAAAAGGAAGGAAAATGACTTAAAGTGTGGTTAGCCAAAGGAAAGGTCTATAGGCACAAAATGGTAAACAATGGATCATAATATCATTGGTAGGCTCATATGGCAAAGTGGCTCAATATAGATCAAAGAAATGCCTCAAATTGTATCATGTGAACTCTTCATCTAATGTAGCCTCAAATAAGACCTAAGCCAATTTTTAGAGTATAATGCACATGTGTGGAATCACATCAAAGAATATCATCCGTTCAAGATTGAAACGGGCATAAATGGCTCAAAACCTCAAGGGTTAAAGTTGATCAAGACTCATATCATATCAACATGCTCAAATCATCAAAGTCTCAAGAATCATAAAATCCACAACATCGAAGACAAGACAAGAATCAAGTGATAAATCCAATACATCTAACCTATACTATCAACATCATCCACACAACAATAAGCATATCTCATGCCATACTACTCTCAACTAGCAAAAAAATGGCAATTATAACAAGCAAAACAAGTCATCAACATAAACATAAGGTCCAAAACATCAGAGGAACACTAAGAATCAACATAAGCATAGCATTGCAATGAGATTTGCGAAATAAAGACACCCCCCAAACCTTTTTGGGCCAAGGGTCTAAAAAGTTTGGCAAAAGTGAAGAAAAGATCATGCAATGCACTCAATCAAAGCACAATACAACAAGAATCAATACTTAAGCTCAAAATAGCAATTTAAAATCAAGCAAACTGAACCTAAGGATGGAAGCAAAAAATGAGAGATAAGTGTAAAGACATACCTTGAGTTGGGATTAAGAATAGGAGAGTGACATACCACTTACACAAAAATTTCCTTCTTGGCCAAGTGAGAGAGAATTCTCCTCAAGAAATCCTTCTCGAGCTCTCAAATCACATCAATTATCATTACAAATCAAAATTTTAAGAACGAACACACCCCCCTAAACTTTTTCGGATCAAGAATCCTAAAAGTTTGGTAAAGAGTGATGAAAATAGGATTTACAATGAATCAATGACCAAACAATGCATATATAAGCTCAACTCAACCGAGGAACACAATGTATACCAAGAGGCAAAACACCCAAACTAGGAAAAATCACATGCACCAACCAAGGTAAAAGAACACACTACCTCATATGAAGTAAATCAAAACAAATAAAGCAATCTAAACTACAAAGCAAACCTAATAAGCAAGAAACTTTTTAGGATGGGTTGCCTCCCATCTAGCGCTTGGATTTAACGTCCCCTAGCCAGACGACACCAATGTTAGCTAAATGACCAAGGATATTTATCATTCCTCCCATTATACAACAATCTCAAAGCATCTTGATCAAGGAAACAAGTAGGATTTCTACCCCAAACACCTACTTTCCTTAACAATTTGAATTTATAAGCACAAGTATAATTCTCTTCATTTCTTCTCAAATTACTAATCTACCCCCATCTCCTACTATCAAAGATGTTCAAGAGGATTCTCAATTCAATCTTATAATCAACCAACTCAAGAGGTAAGACAAATTCACAATAAACAACATTATCAATTAAAGCACAAGTAGAAGAGTCAAAGGGTTTAGAAATGCTTATTTCTCCTTGAAGCTCATCTTCCTCTTCATCTTGTTGTTCTTCTCCATTGATGCTCATGTCCCATAATGGACATTCATCCACCTCTTCTTGTTCTTCCACATTTCCTTCTCTTAAATCATCTCTTCATTTCTCCCCCATATATTGTTCTTTCACCTCCTTCTCCTCCTC
This sequence comes from Prunella vulgaris, assembly GCA_026898435.1. Lineage (NCBI taxonomy): Eukaryota > Viridiplantae > Streptophyta > Magnoliopsida > Lamiales > Lamiaceae > Prunella > Prunella vulgaris. The sequence goes on along the minus strand of JAPKLY010002154.1, from coordinate 11,472 downwards.
TTCTTGATTCCTAACCATGCAAACACAAAAAGTGTCATACTCTATATCATCATAGAAAGGAATAATATCATAATGAATGTAGTTGTAAAAAGGATTAATAAAGCTATTAAGATTGGAGGTATCTTGAACATGAGTAAACTTGATCTCTTCATAATCATCTTCATCTTCTTTGATCTCACTTAGGATTTCTTCATTACTACCATCAATATCATCAACAAGATGATCCCTTTCAAAATCAAAGTGATCAATAAGATCGTTGTACTCGTCATGCTCATCCTCATCTTCGTCATCCTCTCCACTCTCATAAATTTCTTCTTTATCCTCTTCCTTTTCAAACTCTTCTCTATTCTCTTCTGTTCATCCTTCTTTTCTTCTTGATCCCTAATCAATGTAGCATGAGTAAATTTATAAGCAATATCATCATTAATAGTAGGAATCTCATAGTCAAAGTAAGCATTAGAAGGACCAATAGAAATTTTAGCATTGATAATATCTCGTAGAGCCCTAACTTCTCCATTCGCAACTTACAAGCCCAATATTCCATTTGGAACTCCAAGACCGTGATTTGGTCACCTTGAGTTTGGAGAAGTTTATCAAACCTCTTATTTGTCTCTTTAAAATGTCTTTCATCATCCCTTTGAATTTCTTCGAGTTGATTGAGGATGTAAACTAGAGTATCATTTATATGGCTTGGAGGAACTTCTTCATTATTGAAAGGCATAGGAGAGGGTGTAGTGTAGGAATATGGATCCTCAAAGGAATAGAAATCTTGATAAGTAGATGAGTTGGGAAGATAAGAAACTTCTTGTGGAGGTGCTGGTTGATATGGGTAAGATTGATATGTATAGGAATTAGGAGGATATGTGTATTGTGGAGAATACGAGTAGTAGTTGTATTCGCCTATCTTTAATAAAATGTGTTGGGACAATCTGAGTATTTTGATTAGATCCCAAAACCCCTGATGAATTTGCCTAAGTATAGCTGTTCAGGATAAAATAGTTCAGGATAGTTAGGTTAGTAATTCAGTACAGGAGGACCTTGCTGAAGACTGAAGAATATTGGAGTCGACCCAATTTACTGAAGTCTGAAGTGTAAACCATCCTGAAGGAGTCAGTCAGTCTCGCTGAAGATTGTCTGTTCTGAAGCTGAAGATCGAAGCCTGCTGATTCATCCTGAAGTCAATCCTGAAGTACCATTGGCTGATGTTTCTACTGAGTACACTAAGCATACTCAGGACAGAAGTCAGTCAGTGAAGAGTAAGTGTCACCTATCAGGCTGTGCTGAATGCACATAGGACCTGACTTAGGCCTTGGTTCAGTTCACCTGAATCCTGTAAGTCCGAAGCAAAAAGGTAACACATACTGAGCTGAATAACCTATCAGGCTGTGCTGAATGCACATAGGTCCTGACTCAGGCTGTGGTTCAGATCACCTGAATCATGTAAGTCCAAAGCAAAAGGTTATTTATGCTATGGGACAAGAGACAAAAAGAATGTCAGTAAGACTCCATTAAGACACACGTTCAGACTGAGTTATTAACAAGAGACTCAGAGCATTGAATGTACGAGGAAGGACAAATGTCTGAAGGTCAACTAGCAGTTATAGCGGAGAGCCAATGATCTTTCGACACGCATGCACGGAGTCTGCGCAACATTTAATGTGGCATTTAATGCGTCTCAAAAAGTTGCAGGTGATGTGACAACTTGCCAGAATAAGCATGGCGGGTAGGTCAAACAGTATTTCTAGCCTGCAATCTACCTAAAATAGGAAAGATTTGATTTAATCTCCTACAACAGATCTATTTTGAATCTTGCCTATAAATATGGAGAACCTTGCACCCATTCAAGGTTAACGAGAAATTTCCAAGAGAAAACTCTCAAGAATCCAAGAACACAAAGCATATCATAAACAACACTCTGCAATTAAATTTCCCTAGTGTTGTAGTAGGATTCACTCTGTATTTGCTTAGATCGATAGCTCTATTATTTAGCATTGTTTTGTATTGCTAGAGCTATCTTAGTTGGAAACCAGAATACCAAACCACTCAAGGTGTGAGATCGGTTGGTTAAAAGGACTGGGACTTGTAAAATGCCCAGGGGTCAGTTCCTAAGAGAGGAAGTTGGCTACTCGTGTCCCTTGGCACGTAAAACCCAAGTACCTATCCTCAGGGTTTTAAGGATAGCTTCCTGTTAAATCAGGTCGTGGACGTAGGAGTTGGTTATCTCTGAACCACGTTAAAAAGTCCCCTGTGTGCTGATTTACTGTTCTGTTCAGGATCATAACTGTCATCATATTAAACTGAACATACTGCATTGGTTTTAACCTCAGGACTGAATCAATCATCCTGAATCTGAATACTGTGCACTCAGCCTTAACCACCAATTTACTAAGCAACTCAGAGAAAACGTTTTCAGAAACTAAAATGAGTAGAATCTAAGGGCTCACTTTCCGCACGTACTCTGGCTCACTGAGATAGTAGTCCAACTGACTCGCTTCCGAGCAGTCAGTAGGTTTGTTATCTCTACTGAGCTTTCGAGCACTTACTCACACTCAGTTTTTCTGACTCGTTACTGAACCGTCCCTGCTGCCCCTGTGGACCTTCAGCATATTGAGTACTTCAGGGAATCCTGACTGAGTGCGTTAGAGCATTTTTCTGAGTCTTTCAGAAAAATCTGACATCAGTGTATTCCCCCCCATACACTGATTTAACTCATTTCGGGACCAACAAAATGCACTCCTACAAAAACAATCAAGTATCAACACTCACCAAGAATAGTCAAAATCAAACAAGAAAAACAAAGAAAATAAATGTAAACAAACATCAACTAGCAACGGCGCCAAAAACTTGTTTTCCAAAATCGTGTATGATCCACGCAAGTGAACGTGATCGTTGTTTTTGTGGCAAGTTAACCAAGTTAAATATCAAACATAGGGAAACGATGCGATATCAAGCAAGTATTGAATGTTCACAAAGGTTCTAGCTTGGAAAACAAGAAAAGGTCATGTTTTCTATCTACTTCACAAAGCAAAGTAAAGTTAACTATCACCTCTAAGAAGTGAGCAAGAGTGATGTGTGTGCATGGAAGTAATCCTACTATAGTTCCTCTAATGTCCTATCCATCCTAGCATGCAAAAGGTCTCTTAGTGTCTTAGTCAAGCCAACTAGTGTCTAGATCTGTCTAATAACACAAGCTTAAGGGCTCTATTGGGTGTCTATATCTCTCTACAGCTTAAGAGGTCTAGGCTAATATGCAATTCTCATTGGTCATACAAGTCAAATATCAAACACTTGGTATGCATAAAGTTCTTATAGCTCAACTCTCATTTCATAGCTAACCATATAGGCACATGCAATCCAATTAAACATCTCAAGAATGCATTCAAGTCATTAATAAGAGAATTAATCCATGAAGATCACTAATTCATGCATAGGATTAACAAGAACTAAATTCACCATAATATTCATGCAACCATGCAACAAGGATATTAGCTCATGGCTAATTGATAATGAAAATTACAATTAACATTCTAATCATCATGAATATTAACTAATACAAGAGAATTAAAGGAAATCTTACCACATGTGGAGAAATTGAATACAAACTACAAAATTCCAAAATGTTGTCTCTTGATCCAATGCTCAAAATATGAAAATGAACCGCTAGAATGAAGCTCTACTCACTACGAGTATTCAAAAACAAACAGATCTAAAATCCGACCAACGGATCAAAAGTTATGGAAGAAAGAAAATTGAAATATAATTAAGAACACACTAAGTAACTACCTAATTCTCTCTCTAAACTAATCTAAGAACTTGGAATAATGAAGAAGATGATAAAAGATCTGATCCTTGAGGTATTTATAGCGCCCACAATGTTTAGTCCAAAGTGCCCTTCATTAAAATGCACGAAAAGACAAAAATGCCCCTAAAAAACTGGATTTAGCAAAGCCACGCGGCCTTACCCTTGTGGATGTGCGGTCCCGATCGTGCGCGCGTGCGTGCGCCAATTATCTCGGGCGGTCCAGATATTTGACGCGCGGTCCGACGCTGGTCGACGCGCGGTCCCGGCCGGCCTGTTCCGGTTGATCCTCGACTTCCTCATTTTCTTCATATCTTGAGTTCTAGAGCTCCGATTGACACGATTATTTTTCTGTTGTGACCCTCTCTTCGAGCTCTTTAACATGGTTTATTATTTGCACCATTTTGGTCAACTCAAGAATTCTGAACTTTATCGAACTTGCACGTCTCTTCACCATTTTGCTCGTTTTCACCTATAAACACAAATTTCTAGCCAACAAAGGGTCAAATGCATAAAGTATATCAATTTAGGGTCAAATATGAATATAAGCTCATCAAAACCATATAGAAATGGATGCAAAAAGTTGCAATTATGACCCTAATCAGTCAACTATATAATATTTTTTTATATTGTGCTTTTATGTTTTAATCACTAAATTGATAAATTATGTAATTGGAAAGACAGTGAATTTTTATGGTAGTAAATAAGGTAGATTATATTATGTGAATTATGTAATTTTACCTTAATTAAAATAGGGGCAAACACATCTTTGTCAATAGTAACATACAAAACTAAAGGTAAGTAGAAAAAACTTTTTCATAATACAACTAGGTCTAAAATAAAAAGTAACAGCGGTTGTAATTTGCAGCTAATAAGTTATTTCTACTGAAACACTCCATGCCTAATCCCTGAGGCTACACTGTCAATGAAGGGGTATATCCAGTATACATAAACTCAGACGGCATTTTCGGAACAGTTGAAGAAAGTGAAAAGGCGTGAGTTGTTTCGACATTACAGAGGACGAAAGACGCTGGTGAGTTTTTTCCTTCGATTATATTTATTTGCTCGATTCTTTCAGTGGTTAGCAATTTTTTAATTCAACGTCAAACAAATATATTAAGTCGTTGTTGGGGGATACATGGATGCATGAAAGAATCAATTGTGGGCATTGGCGATTAGGGTTTTGGACTTTTGAATAATCATCTGTTTTTTGTTTATACGGATAATTCGTTGTAGGTAATGGGAACAATGGGTTTGGGATTTGTATATGTATCCAGAAATTTAGGAAAAAACCCAATGTAGAAGCTGCCGAATCACTGCCGGAGTTCAACCGCCAACACGTTCGCACCCCTATTCCGCTGGTAGCCGATTTCCCTCTTCTCTAGTTAAAGCATCGGCCAACCGACCTCATCTGCGAAAAATACACCAAATTATCTAGGTCGGGGTATCAGGGAAATGAGTGCTTGACTCAACCCACAATACATGCTTTTCTTTTCTTTTTCTTTTTTGTTTAATTTTTCTTTATACTATATTTATTCATACATAAAATGAACTCTCTCTTTTTGAGCAATAATGATGAAGAACTGCATAGGAATACGGTGATGGCTTGTATGTATGAGCAGAATCTCGTTGGAACTATGAACTATGAATGTTATTTCTATATAGATTAGTGTACTCGATGAATATCTGCAGATTTTGAGAGAACAGTAAAAAAATTTGGGCATATTTTTATCAATAAGAGATTTTGGTTGCAGAAATATTTTGGTTGTGTATTTTTTTATTGAGAAACCATTCTCTGAGAGTGTATACTTGAATTCAAATTTTGCAACAATAATCTCATGAATTGAGTCTGATTCAGCTAGTTGCTGATAAAATTTGCGCTAATATATTGCTAACTCTTGTATGAATTTTTTCAAGGTTGTGTAGTATGTGCCCATTCAAAAATGAAGTTGCAAGTTGTAATTTTGATGGCTTTTATATTTCTCTCTGCTTCTTTTTATGTTTATCAGACAAGTTGATCGCATAATATTTGCAAAAATTGTGGACTAAAATTTCCTTATGGGGCTGTTGTAGAGAATTGTAAGAAAAATGTGTTAATGTGTGACCATGTTTAAACAATGTTAAGTAATACTCTGCTTTTATTATTTTATTAATGGATTGGAGCGTTATACTATGTTGGTGCAATTATACTATTATTTTTCAGTTATACTATTAGTGCATTATACTATTGATAATCAGTTATACTAGTGTTTTCGATTATACTATACTGTAGCATTTAAATTTATTTATTGAATGTGGTGTCTCCTTTGTGCAGGAATATCTTGAAGAGTAAATTGAAGAACAGACTAGAAGAGCAATATTATACCAAGTAAGGAATTGTAAGCATTACAAACTTGAGTTTGGAACCCTGAGCAGAATATATAGCAACTTTTAATCTTTCTTATCACTTCTTTCATGAAATATATGAACGTGGAATTATTAGTTTATCATTTTTTATTTTTGAGAGCATATTCTTGAGTATATTGATTTCATTAATATTTGCATTTTGATGTTGCATTATTTCATCCATTTTGTTGCAATTAGAGTTACCAGTAATTTATAGAATTATTTTATATTTGACTTTGTCTATATGTACATTTGAATTGGTGGAAGTATAGTTAGTATCTGATTGCTCTGTTCTTCCCTCCACTACTGTAAAGAAGACATTTTCTCATCATTAATGAATAATGCCTTTTGAGCATCAAGATTTTATAAAGTTAGTCATTCTTTTGTCAAGATTTTATAAAGTTAGTCATTCTTATGTCATTATGTTATACGCAGGAAGTAATTGCCCTGCAGAAATCAATCTACTGTCTCACTCTTATTTGGCTGATGTCTATAGAAACTTCCATAGTAAACAAAGTTTAACATTGCTGATCTCTATAGAAACTTCCATAGAAACAAAGTTTAACATTCAAGAAAATAATCTATGCCGTTTTGTTGCAGAATGGTGGAAACCTTGTTATTCCAGCCAACAGGTTCTTACATGAAGTTGCATTTAAACTTTGGAAGGCCCCAAAGTATGGTGCTTGAGATGAAGATATGAGTCTGAACAAGAAAGCTTGCAATTATTCAGCATCCAAGAGCTTGTAATAAGAGTTTATGTTGTTATCGATATAAGTAGCTGAACTTATCACCAACTTACAACCTGAGACTTCTTTTTTATAGTGGAACTATTTTGCATCATTAAGAGTGATGAATAAATTAAATCATCGTGGTTTTGCTAATTGCTATTGATTTCATTCATCCGCTATATTAGAAAATTTGAAAAAATTAACTTTTAGTTTCTGTTTTGATAAATATTTTTCGTTGCATCAGGCTTATGGATGTAGTTGAGTCAGCTGAACTTTTGAGGGTTTAATCTTGGCTCATTTATTATTAAATCGAACTCAAAGTTAATTCATCAACTATATTTGATGTTTTTTTTAGCATAAGTAAGTTTAATTAACATCAATTATTTATCACATGTCCTCTAATTTGCTAAAAAATAACGACGACTGCAATGAAGGGCTCGAAAAATTATAATTTCCAGTAACTTTTTAACATATGTTGCCAAAAAATAGTAATCGAGGGACATATTAGGTTTGTGAAATCCATATTAGGTTTATGGGAATGAAGGCAGCTATAGTCACTGATATCTTAAGCTTGAAGTTAGATTAGTTAAAGTGTAATCAGTTCGTCATTAGTATAATTAACCAATATATTAGTTAGTTTACAACATGCACATAAAGGTATAATATACCATTGTTTTTTTCACTACACGTTGTAGTGTACTATACTTCAATTCGTTATACTATTCTAATATTTATCAAAATCTTGATTCGGATTCTTGAACGATATCACCAAAGAAAGGTTCTTGTCCAACCTAGCTCCTGTCCCCCACGCTGGTAAGGGGTTTGCCTGATCCATCTCCTCCTCCGGTGGCGGCTCCTCCTCATTTTCGCCACAAAAGAGACAATATTATGGGTTGTCCTAGTTGAAGCTGTATCACTTATTAGGGTCATAATTGCATCTTTTTGCATCTATTTTTATATGGTTTTGATGTGCTTATGTTCATATTTGACCCTAATTTGGTATAAATTGTGTTATTAACCATTTTGTGGCAAGAAAATGTGTTTTGTAGTGAAAAAGAGCAAAAACCGGCAAAAGATGAGTAAGTTCGTAAGAGTTCAGAAAATGTGAGTTGATCCAATGGAGGCAAATGATATACCATGTCAAAGAGTTCTAAGAGAGGGTCTCAATGCAAAAAGAATCGAGTCAATCGGAGCTCTAGAACTCAAGATATGAAGAAAACAAAAAGTCGAAGATCGACCAAGCCTGGCTCGAGCGACCACAAGCCCAGACTCGTGCGACCACAAGCTCAAACTCATGCGAGGAGCCTCTGGTTCGTGTGATGAAGGCTCACACGAATGCTCACACGAGCTAGACTCGTGTGGCCACTGTTGTCCACTCTTGTGATGCCCCAGACTGCACATTTTTTAAGGGCTGTTTCGTCTTTTCGCGCATTTAATGAAGGACATATTGGACCAAACAATGTGGGTACTATAAATACTTCAAGGATCAGATATCCAAGACACATTAGTTCATA
>JAPKLY010002153.1:0-22988 GCA_026898435.1 Prunella vulgaris | reverse complement strand
TTATTATTATTATTATTATTATTATTATTATTATTATTATTATTATTATTATTATTATTATTATTATTATTATTATTAACTTAACAACTAAGTCACCGTATAGCCGCCTAACACTTATATATATACACATATATACACTTACTACTATATTAATAATATAATATTATATATTTTATTTAATTAATACACTTAATTCTCAAATACTCTACACCTAATTTACATCACTACTACTCAAATAATTTTTACAACTCATTTATTCCACTAAAATCTCAAATAAATAAACAAGAATTTTCTTTCATTAATAAACAAATAAAGACATATATCAATTCAATAAATAATTCAACATTTAAAAGTAAACTAATTAGCACAACATTTCAATTAACATTTGAGTAATATAAAATGTACTCAAATAGTAAATAACATGATAATAAATTAAAATGCACATAATGCATGAAATATATATTCAAGCAATTATAAACTAAAACATAATAATTTAAATGCATATAAAGCATGAGATATATCCAAGCAATTAACATATAAGTAAATAAAAGACATACAACACATGATGTATGTTGACCAATGAGTAGTGAGAAGCTCGGGTATTACATCCTCCCCTCCTTATTAAAATTTCGTCCCCGAAATTTCACTTACCTGAAGAGTTCTGGATACTTGGATCTCATCTAATCTTCCCTTTTTCCCAAGTGGCTTCTTCTACTGACTGATTTCTCCATAATACTTTGACTAATGAAATTTCTTTATTTTTGAGTTGTCTCACTTCTCGCAAGAGAATCTCTACTGGAACTTCTTCATAACTCAGATCTGGTTTCAGCTCTGTTGATTCACTTTTCAAAACATGTGAGGGATTCGCAACATACTTTCTCAATGCTGATACGTGAGACACATCATGAATTTGAGACACAGATGCAGGCAAGTCAAGTCTGTAAGCAACTTCGCCAATTCTTTCAGTAATAGGAAATGGACCAACACATCTTGGACTAAGTTTCCCTTTCTTTCCAATCCGCATTATTCCTTTCATTGGAGAAACTTTCAGAAATACTTAATTACCCACTTCAAACTCTAGTTTTCTTCTTCTTTTATCAGCATAACTCTTCTGTCGACTCTGAGCAGCTTCCATTCATTCTCGAATTTGTACCACTGCTTCACTCATCTCTCGAATCAAATTTGGATCCAGAAGTTTTCGTTCTCCAACTTCATCCAAATACACTGGAGATCAACATTTTCTACCATAAAGTGCTTCATATGGAGCCATTACGATAGTAGACTGATAGCTGTTGTTATAGGAAAACTCAATCAGAGGCAGAAATTTACTCCACTGACCTTGAAAATCTGACACACAAGCTCTAAACATATCTTCCAGAATTCGTATCGTCCTCTCTGATTGTCCATCTGTCTATGGGTGATACGCAGTGCTGAAAGATGATTGAGTCCCTAACGCTTTTTGCAGGCTCTTCCAGAAATTAGATAAGAATTTAGAATCTCTGTCTGCAACAATAATGAGAGGTACACCGTGGAGTCTGACAATCTCTTGTATATATATATCTGGGCGTAACGGTCCATAGAGTATGCTGTACAAATCGGTAGAAAATGAGTTGATTTAGTCAATCGGTCCACAATCACCCAGACTGCATCATAGCCTTTAACTGTCTTGGAAAATCCTGTGACAAAGTCCATTGTAATATTCTCTCATTTCCGCTCCGGAATGAGCAAAGGTTGTAATGTTCCTGCATGTCTCTGATGTGCTGCTTTAATCCGCTGACAAGTCAAACATTGTTCAACATATCGGGCAATATCTCTTTTCATACCTGGCCACCAATAGTGCAACTTCAGATCTTGATACATTTTAGTAACTCTTGGGTGTACATCATAGGGTGTCAAATGTGCTTCAGTCATCACATCTTCACGAGTTTTATCAACATCAGGTACATACAATCGGCTTATGTATCGAAGTACATCATTGTCTGTCAACTGGAAATCAGAAGGTTCACCTGAAGTAATATCTTTCTTCACTTTAGCAAAGTATTCATCACTCTGTTGTCCTGTGTGAATTCGGTCCAGCAAAGTTGGTCTAAGTGTTAAGACCGGAAGTTTTGCTGTCACAAGTTCGGTTCATTCTGAGTGAAGAAGTACATCAAACTCTTGTGATCAGTATAGATCTCACAATGTTCGCTGTATAGGTAATGTCTCCAAATTTTGAGTGCAAACACCACTGCTGCCAACTCCAAGTCATGAGTAGGGTAATTCATTTCGTACTCTTTCAAGTGCCGCGAAGCATAAGCTATCTCTTTATCATTCTGCATTAATACACACCCGAGTCCATTCTTCAATGCGTCACTATAAACTTTGAAACCTTCAGTTTCGGTTGGAATTGCTAAGATAGGAGCTGATGTCAAACATTTCTTCAGTTCCTGAAAACTCTGTTCACATGCCTCTGTCCACTTGTAAGCCACGTTCTTTCGAGTCAACTGTGTCAAAGGAGAAGCAATCTTGGAAAATCCCTCTACACATCGACGATAATACCCTGTCAATCCGAGAAAACTGCGTACCTCTGATGGATTTGTAGGTTGTGGCCAGTTATTAATAGCTTCAACTTTGCTTGGGTTAACTGAAATTCCAACTCCTGATATCACATGTCCTAAGAACACAACTCGATCTAACCAGAATTCACATTTCTTGAACTTCGCAAACAACTGTTTCTCTTTCAGAACCTCTAACACACTTCTCAAATGCATTTTGTGGTCTTCTTTAGTCTTGAAATAGATCAACACATCATCAATAAATACAATCACGAACCTGTCCAGGAAGTCTTTAAATACCCGATTCATCAGGTCCATGAACGTTACTGGAGCATTTGTCAGTCCAAATGGCATTACAAGAAACTCATAGTGCACATATTTTGTACTGAATGTGGTTTTAGGAATGTCCTCTGCTTTTATCTTCAGCTGATTGTATCCAGATCGCAAGTCAATCTTTGAAAAGATCGATGCACCTTGAAGCTGATAGTCCGCAGGGGCAGCAGGGACAAGTCAATAATGGAGTCAAATAGGCTGAGTGTGAGTAATCTGCTCGGAAGCTCAGTAGAGATGACAAACCTACTGACTGCTCAGAAACAAATCAGTTGGACTACTGTCTCAGTAAGCTAGAGTACGTGCGGAATGTGAGCCCTTAGTTTCTACTCGTTTTAGCTTCTGAAAACTTTTCTCTGAGTTTGCTTAGTAAATTGGTGGTTAAGGCTGGTGCACAATATTAAGAATCACATGAATGTAAATCAGCACACAAGGGTCTTTTTAACGTGTTTCGGAGATAACCAACTCCTACGTCCACGGCCTGATTTAACAGGAAGCTACCCTCAAAACCCTGAGGATAGGTTCTTGGTTTTTACGTGCCAAGAGATACGAATAGCCAACTTGCTCTCTTAGGAACTGACCCCTGGGCGTTTTACAAGTCCCAGTCCTTCTAACCAACCAATCTCACACCCTCAGTAGTTTGGTATTCTTGGTTTCCAACTAAGGATAGCCCTAGCAATACAAAGCAATGATAAAGATAAGAGCTATCACGACTAAGCAAATACTGAGTGAATCCTACTACAACACTAGGGAAATTTAATTGCAGAGTGTTGTTCAAAGTATGCTTTGAGTGCTTGGATTCTTGAGAGCTTTCGCTTGGAAATTTCCCGTTAGCCTTGAATGGGTGCAAGGCCCTCTGTATTTATAGGCAAGATTCAAAATAGATCCGTTGGAGGAGATCTACCTAGATCTTTCCTATTTTAGGGTGGTTGTAGGCTAGATGTACTATTGACCTAATTGCCATGCTTAATTTGTCAATTTTTGTCCCGCCGCCTGCAACTCTGAGACGCATTAAATGCTGCATTAACTGCTTTGCATACTCCGTACATGCATGTCGAAACATCATTGACTCTCCGTTCAAATGGCTAGTTGACCATCTGACACTTGTCCTTTCCTCGTACATTCAATACTCCGAGTCTCTTGTCATTTACTCAGCATGAATGTTTGTCTTTAATGGAGTCCACTGACATTCTCTTTGTCTCTCAGGTGTTAACATAAATGTTAACTTTCCCATAGCATAAATAACCTTTTTGCTTTGGACTTACATGGATCAGGTAAACTGAACCAAGACCTAAGTCAGGTCTTATGAGCATTCAGCTCGGCCTGATAGGTTATTCAGCCCAGTATGTGTAACCTTTTTGCTTTGGACTTACATGAGTAAGATAAATGACTCAAGGCCTAAGTCGGGTCTTACGAGCATTCAGCTCGGCCTGAAAGGTTACACAACTCTTCACTGACTAAGTTCTGTCCTGAGCATGCTTAGTGTACTCAGTAGAAACATCAGTCAATGGTTCTCCGGATTGTCTTCACGATGGATCTTCAAGCTTCGGTCTTCAGCTTCGGTTCAGGCAATCTTCAGCAAGACTTACTTTGACCTTCTTCAGGGCAAGTAGCACTTCAGACTTTAGGCAATTGGGTCGACTCCAATATTCTTCAGTCTTCAGTACGTTCCCCCTGAACTGAATCCCTAACCTGACTATCCTGAACTAGACAATCCTGACTAACTGTACTTAGGCAAATCATCAGGGGTTTTGGGATCTAATCAAAACACTCAGATTGTCCCAACACGTCTTAATCCATGCACAATTGAGAGAAGGATGTAGTGCTATAGAGCTAAGAAGTGGAAGAAAGTATAAAGGACCCAGTTTACCTATTTATGATGAAAATGGTGAAAAGGGGGTAGGCAATGAGGGGAATGATGAAATAGATGTGGGAGTTGGTATGGAATACTCTATTCCATTAGATGAAGAAAAAGGGAAGAAAGAGGAAAGTAAGGAAGAAGAAGGGCTAGTGGAAGAAGGAGAGCAAGGTGGAATTGAAAAGGAGGAAAGATATGTTCCTAAGTGGAAAAGAGTTAGAGAAGAAAGGGAAAATAAGAATAAAGTGGAAGTAGATGAATGGGGGGTGCCAAAGACGGTAGTGCTCATTCCATACCCTCAAAGGTTCGCCGAGAAAAAGCTTGATGATAAGTTCAACAAGTTCTTAGAAGTCTTCAAAAAGCTATACATAAACATTCTTTTCTATGAAGTGTTGGAGCAAATGCCAAGTTATGCAAAGTTCATGAAAGATCTATTAGACAAGAGGAGAAGAGTGGATGAACCAGAGACGCTAAAGTTAACTAAGGAAAGTAGTGATGCTTTGAGAAGAAAACTACCCCAAAAGGAGAAGGACCCAGGATGTTTCACAATTGTTTGTGACATGGGTAATGGTGTAGTACATAAAGTTCTTTGTGACCAAGGAGAAATCATCAACTTGATTCCACTCTCAATATTCAAGAGTTTAGATCAAGGAAGTTAGGGTTATACTAGAAAGTATGCTTTTACTTTGTATAACTAAACTGAATCTTTAAGCTTTATCTGAAATAAATCTTTTATCACTGTGCTTTAGATAAATATGAATGTTATTTATTTTTTGCAAACCGTTCATATAATAGTACAAGTTACACTATAGATAAATGTGGTGATCCCCGGATAACTCACAGCAAGATCACATTATCAGTTTCTTGTAACAAATACTAAATTCACAAACTAGATGGGATTTGAACACCCCATTGGTAAACGGTTGATGTGTAGATCCCAGATTGGCTTATCTTGACCAAGGGATTGCACTAGTGCATGATGATGCATTGAAGAGGACCTACAGAGAGGTAATTCTTCCGTACTGATTTATGGGATGAAGAATTAGACCTCAGTGGTTGTTTATTTCTAAACCTCTGTCCCTTAAATAGGACTGTGTGTGACCCGTGCGTGACACTTTATTTTGTTATGGGTAGAGAGTCAATAAGACTCAATACTTTGCATCTTGGGTGATGCCATTGAGAACATGACAGTTGCTAAGATTTAATACAGAGGAACGTGTGCTTGGAGGGTCTTGCATGATTAGTCCCCTTGGTGGGCTCTAAACGTTCGTCATACTAAATCTTGCATGTAGAATTTGTTTCCGGTATGATGATAAAGAAGAGCTATCCTTACTCCAAGGTTAAGATGTTAAATTAATTAAAGCTTTCAGTGGCTTGATTAATTAACGGACAAGAGAATCTTAAACACGAGAAATAATGACCAGGAGCCATATGATTGTAATATGGGTTAAGATGGATAGTGCAACATTAATCCTATAGTGGAGTGAGATTAATATTAATGGGTTGAATGACATTGGGCTCAATGTTAGAGTTCAAGGCCCATTAGGAGGTCCAATCTTAATTCTCCTTCAAGTAGCCCAATTAAATGTCCAACAAGAATAAGGTGTTTAAAATAAAAGAATTATTTTGGGCCCAAATTAAATGTTCTTTTTCGAAAATTATCATTATTTTAATTGATGAGAGATTTTATGGAAAATAGATATGTATCTTGAATATAAGAATATCTAATAAAATCAAGATCTCATTAAATTAAAATAAAAGTGATATTTTCGAAAATTGTATGAAGAAAGAAATATCAAGAATTGAATATTTAGTATTCAAGATTATCAAGATTAGAATATTTGATATTCATGATAATCAAGATTTGGAATATTAGATATTCACGATATTCAATATCTTGTATTCTCATTATAAATATGAGATGATACAAGACTTCATAATATACATTATTATTGGTAGCAATTTTCGAAAATTGCAGAGTACTTGGGCAACAAAATTATTTTCTTCCTTGTGTTGTGATTATTCGTGTGACCTCCCACCGGGTGTACGAATAAGGACAAGGAAATACTTGAGAAAGCCTTTAAGGTTAATCAACTCGGTGATTGAGAAGGATTTCGAAAACAAAAGGGCTCACAGACAATCTCAAAGGATGCCTTTTGTCTCAAAAAGTGCCTTTTCACCAAGGGAACAAAGGACGCCTTTTGTCTCAAAAACTGCCTTTTCTCCAAGAGGTATAATTCACTAAATCTCTTAGTTCCACATGTTTAGGGCTTTATGTGATATTATATGTTCATATGTTTTGCATGCAAAGCCTGTTGTTGGGTATACAATTATTTAATTTAGTTATGTTTAAATCATGATATTAGCTGTGAGCTTAAATTTGTATTTAGCTTAAATCCTGAATAGATCCGCGTTTAGTTCTCCAACAACTGGTATCAGAGCCAGTTTCGGGCTCTATACGTTAATTTGTAATTTAAGTGTTTAATATTAAATTTGAAAATTGGATAGTAGAATTGCTAGATCTTTTTTGCAGGTATCCAATTGTCATGGTATTTAATATTTTTTTTATGCATGCATGTATGATGATGCTGTTTTAAAATCCGATTCGCTCGGATCGTTTTTCCCGTGAGAAAAATCCACGGGTAGACTAGGATGTTTTTATGTAATAAACTAGTCAAGACGATAGGTTAATTTATTTAAAAAAAAAATTGTAACCGATATCGAAGACGAAGAACGGAGATTTTTAGGCCCGGATATAAAGTTGGTGAAATTTTGTTGCGGGCGAGTGGGAGCTTAATCGAGACGGACGATAAAGCTTGAAGACGAACGATGATTACGATATCTCGTAGTAAAAATGAGAAAATTAAACCATGACAATTGGATATGGCGTGCCAATTTGTTTAATTTTATTTTGATGCATGCTTTATTTATTTAATTTGATTAAATATTTTGATTGCATGAATATCGTGATGAAAAATCTCAACTCCGAAAATTACTAAGTGTATTTTAAATATAATTTGGTATTTTATTTTAGATAATAAAATTGAATTATTTGGCCTCCATGATTTATTTGTTTGTGAAGTCTTTTGGCTACGCATTGACAAGCGCCTTTGTCCCTATCAGATAGGTCAAAAGACAAGTTCACATGAACGAATTCTCAAAAGGATGATTGTGGATTATTATTAGTGGCGGTATTGACCCTCCCATCGAGTGGCTTATTCAAAATGAAATAATCCTGTATTTAATCATGGTTAATACTTAGGTATAAAATTGACATTTTATTACTCCCCATCGGAGTTCCTACCGATTTTATATGGTCAAGTAGGAGCCGACTATTAATTTTTGAAATTAAAAGTTTGTAACTGTTCTTGTTTGTAACTTGCTTAAATGTGTTTGCATAAACGTCCACATTCATCGTGGCTTATGTGAACTATTTTAAGATGTCGGCCGATCTATTCTATATATATTTTTTGAGATTTTAATATAAAGCATGATCGAAATTATGTGATAATCTTTGCGAATCGATGTATGTATTGATGCAATGCATGTTTTATTTCAGTTCAGCATGTCGTCTCCTTTTAATCCACTGTTTACAATACTTAAAGATAACAAATTGGAAGGTAAAAACTATGTAGATTGGAAACGTCACTTATTTATTGTCCTAACCCCACAACAACACAAATGGGTTCTTGACAAACCAAAGCCCCCTGCGCCTACGGATGACGCCGAAAGGGAATATCATAGGGAGTGGATGAAATCTGATGAAATGGCTAGGTGTACCATCTTGGCTTCAATGTCAGATGTGTTGCAACACCAATACCAAGACATGGAATCCGTTTCTGATATGATGCTAAACCTTAAGGAGATGTTCACTCATCAGAATCGTACGGCTAGACAAATCACCATGGGAGATATGTTATCGCTGAAAATGGTGGAGGGAACGCCGGTAAGGGATCACGTTCTCAAGATGGTGGGCTACCTCAACAAGTTAGAGGTACTTAGAGCGGAATATGATGCGGAAACACAAGTTGATTTCGTTCTCCATTTTCTACCGAAAAGCTTTGAGCAGTTCCAGTTGAACTATATGATGAATAATCAAGAGTTCATGTTGGCACAACTCTTGCAAGCTTTGGTATCAGCGGAGACACTCATGGGACACCAAACTCAAATCTTGGTGGCAAGCGGTCCGACTTCTTCCGCACCGAAACGTGGGAAGAAGAAGAAGAAGACCAAAGGCCCAAACCAAGCTAAGAGTAAGGTGACTAATGAGGGAGGGGTCAAGAAAGCTATCAAAGGGAAGTGTTTCAACTGCGGTGAGAAAGAACATTGGAGGACGGCCTGTCCCAAGCCAAAGAAGGCCAGGAAGAAAGGTAATTCTCATGCACTTGTTGTTGAAACTTGTTTAGCGGCGTATGCTTCCCATTCGTGGGTAGTGGACACGGGATCCACCGATCATGTATGTTTCACTTTACAGGGGTTCCAGAAAACCCGGCAACTTAGTGCGAATGAGATCCTCATCACATTGGGCGATGCTATAAGGGTAGCGGATGTCGCAGTGGGAGACGTGCACCTATTTTTTGAAGAATGAGTTTTTGTTTTAAAGGATGTTCTTTATGTTCCCAGTTTTAGGAAGAATTTAATTTCGGATTCTAAATTGTACGTTGATGGATACTCAGTTTCTTTTAATAATATGGTTGTTATTTTTTGAAACGATGAGTTCATCTGTTTGGGAATATTAGTGAATAATCTTTATACTATTAAAAGTGCACACCACACCCAAAATGCTTCTTATAACACATCGACCATTTCTAAGAAAAGAAATTTTTCTTAAACCATGGACGAAAAACTTCTATGACATCTAAGACTTGGTCATATTAATCTAAAGAGAATTCAAAGGTTGGTGGCGGACGGCTAGTTGGAGTCTCTCCATGTTGAGCCGTTTCCAATGTGTGAATCTTGTTTAGAGGGAAAAATGACCAAGAGGGCCTTCGAGGCCAAAGGGAATAGAGCTAATGAAGTGTTAGAAATCGTTCACACTGACATATGTGGGCCAATGTCGGTTCAAGCTAGAGGAGGTTTTGAGTATTTCGTAACTTTTACGGATGATTACTCAAGATATGGGTACGTTTACCTTATGCGGTGCAAATCGGAAACCTTTGATAAATTCAAAGAGTTCAAAGCCGAGGCCGAGAAACATAGGGGAAAGAGTACCAAGTTCCTACGATCAGATCGTGGGGGGTGAATACCTCAGCAATGAATTTTTGACCTACTTGTCAAGTGAAGGGATTGTATCCCAATTGACCGCACCCGGTACCACTCAACAAAATGGGGTTGCAGAACAAAGAAATATAACTCTTTAAGAAATGATCAGATCCATGATGAGTTATTCGGAGTTACCCAAGTCGTTTTGGGGCTATGCCTTGGAAACAACGACTCACATTCTAAACTTGGTGCCATCCAAATCGGTTTCTAAAACTACCACAGAATTGTGGAACGGGCGTAATCCTAGTTTGAGACACATAAGGATTTGGGGGTGTCCGGCATATGTGTTGGATAAGTAAGCCGAAAAATTTGATCCATGTTCGGAATTGAGGTTGTTTGTAGGATACCCTAGAGGAACAAAAGGGGGTATGTTCTATAGTCCCAAGGACCAAAGAATCGTAATTAGTACGCATTCTAAGTTCTTGGAAGAAGATTATGTGAACCATAGAAAGCCCAAAAATGAGATCATCTTAGATGAAATAAAAGGGCCTAATCTTATACCAAAGGTACATGTTGATATACTACGCGACACACCAACACAACCGGAGCCTCGTCGTAGTGGGAGGGTTGTGAGACAACCCGAGAGATTCATGTTCGTGGGAGAGTCATCTGATTTTGTCCCCGGGGAAGATGAATTAGACCCATGGACATACGACGAAGCACTCCAAGACAAGGATGTAGATTCTTGGCAAATAGCAATTAAAGCAGAGATGGGGACTAAACAAATAGATGTCAAGACAGCTTTCCTTAATGGAAGTCTAGAAGAAGAAATCTATATGTATCAACCCAAATGCTTTATTGAAAAAGGCCAAAGAGCACCTTGTATGCAAGCTTAAGAGGTCTATCTACGGACTTAAGCAAGCATCGCGAGCTTGGAATCAATGCTTTGATCAAGTAATAAAATCTTACAGTTTTGATCAAATTGAATTTGAGAGTTGTGTACATAAGAAGTGTGTCGAAACTGCCGTGGTATTCTTGATACTATACGTAGACGACATTTTGCTCATTGGAAACAATGTGGCAGTGTTATCAGACGTGAGGGTAAGATTGTCAAATCAGTTTGATATGAAGGACTTAGGGGAAGCCGGTCATGTCTTAGGGATCAAGATTACACGAGATCGTAAGAAAAGAATGATCGGCTTATCGCAAACTTCATACATAGACACTGTTTTGAAACGGTTTAGCATGCAGAATTCCAAGAAAGGTTTTGTACCTTTTAGACATGGAATTCATCTATCAAAAGAGATGTGTTCGAAGACACAAGAAGAGATAGATTGCATGAAAGACATTCCATATGCTTCAGCAGTTGGAAGCCTCATGTATGCTATGATATATACGAGACTGGATATCTGCTTTGCCGTGGGCATGGTAGCACGATATCAAAGTAACCCCGGGAAAGAGCATTGGACGGCTGTTAAAAACATTCTGAAATATCTCAAGCGAACTCGAGATAGAATGTTGGTTTATTAGTCAGAAAGTCTAATCCCCGTTGGTTATTCGAACTCGGATTTCTAATTAGATATAAATTCCATATAGATCTACCTCGGGTAATGTGTTTCGTTTGGGGAAGGAGCCATGATATGGTAAAGTATGCATCACTGATTCTACCATGAAAACCGAATAAGTAACTGCTTAGGAGCTGTGAAGGAATCGGTTTGGCTCAAGATGTTCTAAGTGGACTTGGATAAAATTCCTAATTTGTCTAGCATTGTAATGCTAGGGCAGTTGCAAATTCAAGGGAACCAAGAGTCCACAAAGGCCAACAAACACATTTAAGGATATACAATCTTAGATGAGAAATTGTTAAGAGAGGAGATGAAGATATGGCAAAGAGCGCATCGGAAGATGACCTAGTTAATCCTCTCACAAAGTGTCTGTCTCTATGTACATTCGAGAGACATGTGGGAGGAATGGGAGTCATGTGTGTTGCCAATCTGCTTTGTGTATAAGTGGGAGAAATTATTAGGACATGTGTAGAATATAGATATGTTGTAGTATACTTAAAAGCAGACTTTGAGTACAAGTGGGAGATTGTTAGGGTTATACTAGAAAGTATGCTTTTACTTTGTATAACTAAACTGAATCTTTGAGCTTTATCTGAAATAAATCTTTTATCACTGTGCTTTAGATAAATATGAATGTTATTTATTTATTGCAAACCGTTCATATAATAGTACAAGTTATACTATTGATAAATGTGGTGATCCCCGGATAACTCACAGCAAGATCACATTATCAGTTTCTTGTAACAAGTACTAAATTCACAACCTAGATGAGATTTGAACACCCAATTGGTAAATGGTTGATGTATAGATCCCAGATTGGCTTATCTTGACCAAGGGATTACACTAGTGCATGATGATGCATTGAAGAGGACCTACAGAGAGGTAATTCTTCCGTACTGATTTATGGGATGAAGAATTAGACCTCAGTGGTTGTTTATTTCTAAATCTCTATACCTTAAATAGGACTGTGTGTGATCCGTGCGTGGCACTTTATTTTGTTATGGGTAGAGAGTCAATAAGACTCAATACCTTGCATCTTGGGTGACGCCATTGAGAACATGACAGTTGCTAAGATTTAATATAGAGGAACGTGTGCTTGGAGTGTCTTGCATGATTAGTCCCCTTGGTGGGCTCTAAACGTTCGTCATACTAAATCTTGAAATTTGAATTTATTTCCGGTATGATGATAAAAAAGAGTTATCCTTACTCCAAGGTTAAGATGTTAAATTAATTAAAACGTTCAGTGGCTTGATTAATTAATGGACAAGAGAATATTAAACACGGGAAATAATGACCAGGAGCCGTATGATTGTAATATGGGTTAAGATGGATAGTGCAACATTAATCCTATAGTGGAGTGAGATTAATATTAATGTGTTGATTGACATTGAGCTCAATGTTAGAATTCAAGGCCCATTAGGAGGTCCAATCTTAATTCTCCTAAAGGCCCCTCACGTAGCCCAATTAAATATCCAACAATGAATAAGGTGTTTAAAATAAAAGAAATATTTTGGGCCAAATTAGATGTTCTTTTTCGAAAATTATCATTATTTTAATTGATGAGAGATTTTATGGAAAATAGATATGTATCTTGAATACAAGAATATCTAATAAAATGAAGATCTCATTAAATTAAAATAAAAGTGATATTTTCAAAAATTGTATGAAGAAAGAAATATCATGAATTGAATATTTAGTTTTCAAGATTATCAAGATTAGAATATTTGATATTCATGATAATCAAGATTTGAAATATTAGATATTCAAGATATTTAAGATATTCAAGATCTTGTATTCTCATTTTAAATATGAGATGATACAAGACTTCATAATATACATTATTATTGGTAGCAATTTTCGAAAATTGCAGAGTACTTGGGTAACAAAATTATTTTCTTCCTTGTGTTGTGATTATTCGTGTGGCCTCCCATTAGGTGTACGAATAAGGACAAGGGAATACTTGAGAAGGACTTTAAGGTTAATCAACTCGGTGATTGAGAAGGATTTCGAAAACAAAAGTGCTCACAGACAATCTCAAAGGACGCCTTTTGTCTCAGAAAGTACCTTTGCACCAAGGGAACAAAGGACGTCTTTTGTCTCAGAAACTACCTTTTCTCCAAGAGGTATAATTCACTAAATCCCTTAGTTCCGCATGTTTAGGGCTTTACGTGATATTATATGTTCATATGTTTTGCATGCAAAGCCTGTTGTTGGGTATACAATTATTTGATTAAATTATGTTTAAATCATGATATTAATTATGAGCTTAAAGTTGTATTAAGCGTAAATCTCGAATAGATCCGCGTTTAGTTCCCCAACAAAGGATACTTGAAGGGGACATCCACAACTCTCCAATTGGTGGATGGCTCATCTACCATTCCTAATTGATTAGGGTCATAATTGCATCTTTTTGCATCCATTTCTATATGGTTTTGATGTGGTTATGTTCATATTTGACCCTAAAATGATATACTTTGTGTATTTAACCCTTTTTGGCTAGAAAGTTATGTTTTGTAGTGAAAACGAGCAAAATCAGCAAAAGACGAGCAAGTTCGTAAAAGATCAGAAATTGTGAGTTGATCCAATGGAGGCAAATGATATACCATGTCGAAGAGTTCGAAGAGAGGGTCGCAATAGAAAAAGAATCGAGTCAATCGGAATACTAGAACTCAAGATATGAAGGAAACGAGGAAGTCGAGTATCGATCGAACGAAACCAAGCCGGGTTCGTGCGCCATCAAGCTCAGATTCATGCGATGACCACGTCCGGTTCATGCGGAAATCCCTGGTTCGTTCACCAGGGCTCGCACGAATGCGTTCGTGCGGCCACCTGCTTTGGATCATGCGAGGCTTCGGTTGGGCACACTTTCGAGGGCTGTTTCGTCTTTTCGCGCGTTTAATGAAGGGCATTTTGGACTAAACATTGTGGGCACTATAAATACATCAAGGATCATATTCTCAAGGCATCGAGGTCATAATCTTAGATTGGAGAGAGAGAAAGGTAGTTACTAGTTGGGTTTTAAGATTTCTTCTTACGATTTCATCAATAGCTTTTGATCTACTGCTTGGATCATCAATCCATTTATTCCTACATTCTCGTCTCGGCCAGGGCTACGTTTCTACCATTTGAATTTTGTTTTCTATTGTCTGATCATTTTCTAGCATTTGAAGGTAACTTGTATCTTTTCCAATTTCATTGTAATAGGTAATATTTCTACTTTCCTTTACATTTCTTGTATGATGATGATTGTAACTAGTTTAATTGTTCTTTTGATTTCCAAATTAGCCATGGGCTAACTCCCTTGTGTGTTAGTGTATGATTCCTATGGAGTAGTATGATGTTAATGTTGATCTTATGAATGCTATGAGATGTTGTATGATCAATTCTCTCTATTGATGGTTTGTATGAATGCTTAGAATGCATAATTGATTGAATGGACCATTAGGGAGTTAGTCTCATATGAGAATTGAGCTATTTTCCTAAATCTTCTTGTTATTATGCCAATGCATGCTAAGTGTTTGATAAAATTCCTAAGATAGTAAGAATTATCCTTAGTGAATAGAAAGAACAATTAGAGGCTCTAATGTGTATCCAGGGAGACCTTTGCATGATAGAGTGGCTTGCCAATTGATTGTACAATACCTCATTGCATGATTAAGTGATACATCACCATGTGAAACATAGGATAGTACACTAATGCATACTCTCACAAAAATAAGGTGATAGGTAGTTTGCTATTTTGACACACTAGTACACATTAGATACCGATTCCCCTTTATTGCTTTGTTTGATTTCGAAGTGGAACAACAATTGCACCTTACAAATCTCCCATCTCCCTGAGTTCGATAAATAATAAACTTGGTCATCTTGCCACGACGAATAACGATCACGTGCACTTGCGTGTAGACACCATTTGGGCAAACAAGTTTTTGACGCCGTTGCCGGGGAAATGATTTCATTGTTAAGTGGGTGTTGTTTGTTTACATTTTCTTTTCTTTGATTCTTTGTTTGTTTCTTTTTGTTTGTTTGTTTCCATTGAATTCAGGCAACGCTAAAACAAGTTTTTGGAGCCGTTGCCAGGTAAATGATCTCTTTGTTAAGCGAGTATTTGTTTGTTTACTTTAATGTCTTTGAATGTTGTTGGTTTGTATTGTTTGTGTACTTGAGCATTCTTGAATTCCGGCAACGCCAAAACAGGTCTTTGTCAAGCTAGTTGATGTTTGTTTACATTTCTTTTCTTTATTTCGTTTCTTTGTATTTCTTGACTATTCTTAGTGAGTGTTGATACTTGCTTGATTTTTGTAGGAGTGAACTTATTTGAAGATGGGCGAATACAACCATTACTCGTATTCTCCACAAAATACATATCCTCCTAATTCCTACATATATCAACCTTACCCATATCAACCACCACCTCAACAATCCTACTACCACCCGTACCAAAATCCCTATCCTTATTCCTCTCATTATCCATGTCCATATTCCTATCCTTCTCCTTCCCACATGTTTAAGGAAGAAGAAGTAGAAAAAGAAGAGAAAGAGGAAGATGAACCGAAAGATGACATATATGATCTAATTGATAGATTTTTTGAAGAGAATCAAGACTTAAATGAGGAAGATTTCAAGATAATCTTGAACTACAATGATAAAGGATCTTATACCCCTTCTTCTTTCACTATTTGTACTAAATCTCTTAATGTTGAAATTTATGATTCTACTTGTTTTGCTAGATTTGATAGGAATCAAGTGAAAGAACAAGAAATGGAGGAGAAGGAAATAGATGATTCAAGAGGAGGAAAAGAGAATAATCAAGAAGAGGTAGATGAATGTCCACCTATGGACATGAGCTTCATGGAGGAATAACAACAAAATGAAGTGGAAGATGAGTTTCAAGGAGAAATGAGCATTTCTAAACCCTTAAACTCTTCCACTTGTGCTTTAATTGATAATATTGTTTATTGTGAATTTGTCTTACCTCTTGAATTGCCTGATAATAAGATTGAATTGCGAATCTTCTTGAATATTTTTTATAGTAGGAGATGGGGGTGGATTAGGTTGAGAAGAAAAGAAGATTTTTCTTGTGCTTATAAGTATAAATTGAAAAGGAAAGTAGGGGTATGGGGTAGAAATCCTACTTGTTTCCTTGATCATGATGCTTTGAGAGTGATATATAATGGGAGGAATGCCAATTATCCTTGGCCCTTTAGCTAACATTGGTGTCGTCCGGCTAGGGGACTTGAAATCCAAGCGCTAGATGGGAGGCAACCAACCTTAAAAAATGTTGCTTGTTTTGTTGTTTTCTTGGTAGTTAGATATTTTGTTTGCTAGTTGTTTTAATGAAGGAATTTGAAGCTTAGGGATGTGATTTGGATTTCTTGAACATTGATATGAGGTAGTGTATTCTATTATCTTGATTGGTGCATGTGATTTACCCTAGTTTGGGGGTGTTACCTCTTGGTATATATGGTGATTTCTTGGTTTAGTTGAGCTTGTATATGCTTTTATTGATTCATTAACTTATTGCAAATCCTATTTTCTTCACACTTTTCCAAACTTTTAGGATCCTTGATCCGAAAAAGTTTGGGGGGGGTGTATTCGTTCTTCAAATTGTAGATTTGCAATGACATTTGTGAGTAAGGTGTGATGAGGAGATTTCTCTTCCTACTAGGCCAAGAAGGAAAATTTCGTGTAAGTGGCAAGTCACTCTCCTATTCTTAATCCTAATTCAAGGTATGTCTTTACACTTATCTCCATATGTGCTTCCATTCTTAGGTTTAGTTTGCTTGATTTTTAGACTGCTATCTTGATCTTAATTGTGATTCTTGTGGTATTTTGTGCTTTGATTGATGCATTGCATGATCTTTTCTGCAATTTGCCAAACTTTTTAGACCCTTGGTCCAAAAAAGTTTGGGGGGGTATCTTCATTTTGTAAATCTCATTGCAATGCTATGCTTATGTTGATTTTAGTGCTTCTATGATGTTTTGGACCATATGCTTAGGATGAGGCCTTGTTTTGCTTGTCATTTTTTGCCATATTGTTGCTTGCTTTGAGTAGTGAACGCATGAGATATGTTTATTGTTGTGTGGATGAGTTGAAAGTCATGATAAGTGTAATGGATTTATTTCTTGATTCTTGTCTAATCTTTGATACTTTTTATTCTATGATTCTTGAGATTTTAATGAGATGAGCATTTTTTATATGATATGAGTCTTGATCACCCTATACCCGTGAGTTTTGAGCTTTTTATGCCCGTTTCAATCTTGAACGAATGATATTCTTTGATGTGAGTTCCACACATGTGCGTTATACTCTAGAACTTGGCTTTGATCTTATTTGAGGCTACATTAGATAATGATTTCACATGATATGATTTGAGGCATTTTTTTTTATCTATATTGAGCCACTTTGCCATATGAGCCTACCATTGATATTATGATCCTTTTCTTACCGTTTTGTGCCTATAGACCTTCCTTTGACTAACCACACTTTAAGCCATTTTCCTTCCTCTTTGGAACTCTCTTTTCCCTATGATTAGTAGAGTGAAAAGAAGAAAGGAAGATTGGTGATATGATGAAGAAAATGGTGGCTAAAGTGGAAAGAAATTCAAGTACGCATGGAATGATGTGAAAACAAAGGCAAGTGCTTGCAAATGAAAAAGGTTGACTTTTTGCAAAATTATGGTCATGTTTGACTCTAGTGTTGTGAGTATGATCACAACTTGTAAATAGGGAAGAATGATCTTTGAAAGTGTGATTTTGAAAGAGCATGTGCAACATTGCATAAAGATTTGGATGATCTCTACTTTGATTCCTTCTATGCTTTACTAATCATACTTAGTCACTTTTATCCATATGTTCCTTCCCTACCAAAGAGCCAACACTACAACCTTTAAAAGTCCTCATTGTATGTGTTGTGATGATTGAGTGAGCCTAAACACTTGAGAGTTGAGCTATACACTTATCATGTGAGGATCATGACTTATTGATTTGATATCTTGCTTGTTGATTCATTGTTGTTGGTTGATTAGATGAGATTACATGCTAGACTTGCTTGATATTGAGTGATACTTACATGGCATTTGACTTGTGCTTGATGCTTCATTGATACAATTATTCCCCTATCTTATTGCTTCGTTGCTCGAGGCCGAGCAACAATCTAGTTTGGGGGTGTGATTAGGGTCATAATTACATCTTTTTGCATCCATTTTTATATGGTTTTGATGTTCTTATGTTCATATTTGACCTTAAAATGATATACTTTGTGTATTTAACCCTTTTTGGCTAGAAAGTTATGTTTTGTAGTGAAAACGAGCAAAATCGGCAAAAGACGAGCAAGTTTGTAAAAGCTCAGAAATTGTGAGTTGATCCAATGGAGGCTAATAATATACCATGTCGAAGAGTTTGAAGAGAGGGTCAAAATGGAAAAAGAATCAAGAAAATCGGACCTCTAGAACTCAAGATATGAAGGAAACGAGGAAGTCGAGGATCGATCGAACGAAACCAAGCCGGGTTCGTGCCCCATCAAGCTCAGATTCGTGTGATGACCAGGTCCAGTTCATGTGGAAATCCCTGGTTCGTTCACCAGGGCTCGCACGAATGGTTCGCACAAATGCGTTCGTGCGGCCACCTGCTTTGGATCGTGTGAGGCTTCGGTTGGGCACACTTTCGAGGGCTGTTTCGTCTTTTCGCACGTTTAATGAAGGGCATTTTGTGGGCACTATAAATACATCAAGGATCAGATTCTCAAGGCATCGAGGTCATAATCTTAGTCATAATCTTAGATTAGAGAGAGAGAAAGGTAGTTACTAGTTGGGTTTTAAGATTTCTTCTTACGATTTCATCGATAACTTTTGATCTACAGCTTGGATCATCGATCTGTTTATTCCTGCATTCTCGTCTCGGCTAGGGCTACGTTTCTACCGTTTGAATTTCGTTTTCTGTTGTCGGATCATTTTCTAGCATTTGAAGGTAACTTGTATCTTTTCCAATTTCATTGTAATATGTAATATTTCTACTTTCCTTTACATTTCTTGTATGATGACGATTGTAGCTAGTTTAATTATTCTTTTGATTTCCAAATTAGCCATTGGCTAATTCCCTTGCATGTTAGTGTATTATTCCTATTGAGTAGTATGGTGTTAATATTGATCTTATGAATGCTATGAGATGTTGAATGATCAATTCTCTATATTGATGGTTTGTATGAATGCTTAGAATGCATAATTGATTGAATGTGCCATTATGGAGTTAGTCTCATATGAGAATTGGACTATTTTCCTAAATCTTCTTGTTATTAGGCCAATGCATGCTAAGTGTTTGATAAAATTCCTAAGATAGTGAAAATTATCCTTAGTGAATAGAAAGAACAATTAGAGTATCTAATGTGTATCTAGGGAGACCTTTGCATGTTAGAGTGGCTTGCCAATTGATTGTACAATACCTCATTGCATGATTAAGTGATACATCACCATGTGAAACATAGGATAGTACACTAATGCATACTCTCACAATTTGCTCACTTTGCAAAACAAGGTGATAGGTAGTTTGCTATTTTGACACACTAGTAGACATTAGATACCGATTTCTCTTTATTGCTTTGTTTGATTTTATATTGGAACAACAATTGCACCTTACAAATCTCCCTTCTCCCTTAGTTCGATAAATAATAAACTTAGTCATCTTGCCACGACGATAACGATCACGTGCACTTGCGTGTAGACACCATTTGGGCAAACACTAATGGCTTCATAGAGGATGTACTTGTGAGGATTAAAGATTTCACATTTCAGCAGATTTTTATGTTCTTGATATGGAGGAAGACAAAGACATTCCTCTTATTCTAGGAAGACCTTTCTTGGCAATGGCCCGTGCGGTCATTGATGTGTATAATGGAGAGTTGACCTTGCAGCTTGATGGGGATGAACTTCACTTTTCTATACAAGATGCTATGAAGCATCCTAGGGAGAACTCTTCTTGTAACACAATTGATGTTGTCGAGTTTTGTATTCAAGAAGCGTTTGAAAATGCTCAAATTCCTTTCTTTACTTCAAATTATGAAATTCCTAACTATAATGAAGTTAATGAAAGTGATTGTCTTGTTGTTGATGATGTAGGTAATGAAGATGAGGTACCTATGGATACTCAAGTGAGAGAGATGCTCTTGGAAATCAAAGAGGAAAAGAGTGCCACAAAGGAAGTATTGGAAGCAAGCAAGAACAAGGAAGAGGAGGCGAGGATTGTATTAAAGCCTTTGCCCGACCACCTCAAGTATGCATATCTTGATGAAGACGAAAGGTGTCCGGTAATTGTATCCTCATCTCTAAATGGTTATGAACTTGACAAATTGCTTGTTATACTTAGGAAGCATAAATCAGCTATATGTTGGACCGTAGATGATCTTAAGGGTGTTAATCCTTCTTTATGCATGCATAGAATACGTCTAGAGGAGAATGCTAAGCCATTGGTCCAACCACAAAGGCGAGTGAATCCTATAATACAAGAATTAATTAAGAAAGAAGTTTTGAAATTACTTGGTGCGAACATGATCTTCCCTATTAGTGACAACCTTTGGGTGTGGGTGTCACCATTGCACGTAGTGTCTAAGAAGGGTGACATGACTATCATAAAAACATAAAATAATGAAGTGATTGCTACAAGAGTTGCCACGGGTTGGCGTGTGTGCGTTGATTATAGGGAATTGAACAAAGCGACTTGTAAGGATCACTTTCCCTTATCCTTTATAGACCAAATGTTAGATAGATTGTGTGGTTATAGATACTATTTTTTCCTCAATGGTTACTCCGGGTACAATCAAATCATGATTGCACCGGAGGATCAAGAGAAGATGACTTTCACATGCACCTATGGAACGTATGCTTGGAGACGCATGCCCTTTGGGCTATGCAATGCTCCAGCTACATTCCAAAGGTTGATGATGTCGATCTTCCATGGTTTAATTGAGCAAATTATGGAAGTGTTTATGGATGATTTCAGCGTTTTTGGCAATACCTATGATATGTGCTTATCTAATCTTGAGAAAGTTTTAGTTAGATGTGAAGAGACAAATTTGGTGCTCAACTGGGAGAAGTGTCACTTCATGGTAATTGAAGGTGTTGTTCTTGGTCATCACATCTCCTCTAATGGGCTGCAAGTTGATCATGCTAAAGTAGTAGCTAATATGAATAAATCAATTAAAATCAGTCATAATTATTCTATATTGATAATTTCTCTCTCATGCATCTTTTGTCAACCATATCATACTTCTTATTATTGAGTTTTAATTATCCAAAATTATTAAAGAATTAATGAATGAATTAATTAAAATTAAAATCAATCATAATTATTTTGTCTTTGTAATTTTTGTCAACCATGCCATATTTTTTCATTATTGAGGTTCAACTATACAAACTATCAAGGAATAATGGAATGAATTGATCAATTATCTTAAAATCAATCATAATTGCTTATATTATAGTTGTAGTATGTATTCCTTGACTATAATAATTTCTATCTTAAATATGATTAAGAACACACTATAGTTTTTGAGTGGTATATACCCCTTGATTATAAAATAATTTTTACAATATAACTTTTTTTTTACAAAAGATGCATGAGAGAGATAGATTATTAAATATTAATATAGAATATTTATGGGTGATATGGTATATATAAATTAAAGTCCATATAATTTTTTTTCTTTTTATTCGGGCATACACATATCCATTATCTTTTAACAAATTTAAATCCCTACAATCTTACAACTCATTAGATTTTTTTTTTTTGATTGACTCATTCTTTATTTTGCTTTACGTTGTCCAAACTTCACATCTAAAAATTCTAAAATTTTACATTAAAAAAAATCTAAAGTTCTCATTAATTTGATCCTTTAATTAAATTTCAAATTATCAAATGTACTCATTTCCAAAATTAAGAAAACAAATTAATTAATATGAATAAATCAATCAAATTCAGTGATAATTATTCTATATTAATAACATCTCTCTCATGCATCTTTTGTCAAACATATCATACTTCTTATTGTTGAGCTTCAATTATCCATAAGTATCAAAGAATTAAAGAATGAATCAACTAAAATTAAAATAAATCAAAATTACTCTCTTATTGCAATTTTTGTCAACCATACCATGTTTTTTATTAGTGAGATTCAATTATACAAGCTATTAAGGAATGAATTGATCAATTAACTTAAAATCAATCAAAATTGCCTATATTATGATTGTAGTATGTATACCTTGATAAAATAATAACTATCTTAAATATGATCAAGAATACAATATAGTATTGGATGGTATATATATCTTGATTGTTTTTTTGTTTTTATAATATAACATTGAAATAAATTAAAGTCCAATTTTTTTTCCTTTTCATCCATGCACACGCATGCTCATTATCTTTTTACAAATTAAATCCCTACAATCTTGTAACTCATCAAATTTTTATGTTTGACTCATTCTTTATTTTGAATTATGTTGATGTTGA
>JAPKLY010002152.1:0-25960 GCA_026898435.1 Prunella vulgaris | reverse complement strand
GTAAATGTACCCATATCTTGAGTAATCATCCGTAAAAGTTACGAAATACTCAAAACCTCCTCTAGCTTAAACCGACATTGGCCCACATACGTTAGTGTGAACGATTTCTAACACTTCATTAGCTCTATTCCCCTTGGCCCCGAAGGCCCTCTTGGTCATTTTCCCCTCTAAACAAGATTCACATGTTGGAAATGGCTCAACATTGGAGAGACTCCAACGAGCCATCCGCCACCAACCTTTGAATTCTCTTTAGATTAATATGACCAAGTCTTAGATGCCATAGAAGTGTTTCGTTCACAGTTGAAGAAAATTTTCTTTTCTTAGAAACAGTCGATGTGTTACAAGAAGCATTTTGTGTGTGATGTGCACTTTTAATAGTATAAAGATTATTCACCAATGTTCCCGAACAGATGAACTCAACGTTTCGAAAAATAACAACCATATTATTAAAAGAAATTGAGTATCCATCAACGTACAATTTAGAAACCGAAATTAAATTCTTCCTAAAACTGGGAACATAAAGAACATCCTTTAATACTAAAACTCTATCTTCAAAAAATAGGTGCATGTCTCCCACTGCGACAGCCGCTACCCTCGTAGCATCGCCCAGTGTGATGAGGATCTCATTCGCACTAAGTTGTCGAGTTTTTCGGAACCCCTGTAAAGTGAAACATACATGATCAGTGGCTCCCGTATCCACTACCCACGAATGGGAAGCATACGCCGCTAAACAAGTTTCAACAACAAGTGCATGAGAATTACCTTTCTTCCCGGCCTTCTTTGGCTTGGGACAGGCCGTCCTCCAATGTCCTTTCTCACCGCAGTTGAAACACTTCCCTTTGGTAGCTTTCTTGACCACTCCCTCATTAGTCACCTTACCCTTAGCTTGGTTCGGGCCTTTGGTCTTCTTCTTCTTCTTCCCACCTTTCGGTGCGGAAGAAGTCGGACCGCTTGCCACCAAGATTTGAGTTTGGTGTCCCATGAGTGTCTCCGCCGATACCAAAGCTTGCAAGAGTTGTGCCAACGTGAACTCTTGATTATTCATCATATAGTTCAACTGGAACTGCTCAAAGCTTTTCGGTAGAGAATGGAGAACGAAATCAACTTGCGTTTCCGCATCATATTCCACTCCAAGTACCTCTAACTTGTTGAGGTAGCCCATCATCTTGAGAACGTGTTCCCTTACGGGCGTTCCCTCCACCATTTTCAGCGACAACATATCTCGCATGGTGATTTGCCTAGCCGTACGATTCTGATGAGCGAACATTTCCTTAAGGTTTAGCATCATATCAGAAGCGGATTCCATGTCTTGGTGTTGGTGTTGCAACACATCTGACATTGAAGCCAAGATGGTACACCTAGCCATTTCATCGGATTTCATCCACTCCCTATGATATTTCCTTTCGGCAACATCCGCATCATCCGTAGGCGTAGGGGGCTTTGGGGTGTCAAGAACCCATTTGTGTTGTTGTTCGGTTAGGACAATAAATAAGTGACGTTTCCAACAACATAGTTTTCACCTTCCAATTTGTTATCTTTAAGTATCGTAAACATTGGATTAAAAGGAGACGACATGCTGAACTGAAATAAAACTTACATTGCATCAATACATACATCGATTCGCAAAGATTATCACAAAATTTCGATTATGCTTTGTATAAAATATAAAAAAAATACATAGCATAAATCGGTCGACATCTTAAACAGTTCACATAAGCCACGATGAGTGTGGACGTTTATGCAAACACATTTAAGCAAGTTACAAACAAGAACAGTTACAAACTTTTAATTTCAAAAATTAATAGTCGGCTCCCACTTGACCATATAAAATCGGTAGGGACTCCGATGGGAGTAATAAAATACCAATTTTATACCTAAGTATTAACCATGATTAAATACAGGATTATCACTTCGTTTTGAGCAAGCCATTCAATGGGAGGGTCAATATCGCCACTAATAATAATCCACAATCATCCTTTTGAGAATTCATTCATGTGAACTTGTCTTTTTGGCCTATCCGATAGGGAGAAAGGCGCTTGCCAATGCGTAGTCAAAAGACTTCCAAACAAATAAATCATGGAGGCCAAATAATTCAATTTTATTATCTAGAATAAAATATCGAATTATATTTAAAACATACTTAGTTATTTTCGGAGTTTAGATTTTTCATCACGATATTCATGCAATCAAAATATTTAATCAAATTAAATAAATAAAGCATGCATCAAAACAAATTAAACAATTTGGCACGTTATATCTAATTGTCATGGTTTAATTTCTCATTTTTATTACGAGATATCGTAATCATCTTTCGTCTTCAAGCTTTATCGTCCGTCTCGATTAAGCTCTCACTCGACCGCAACAAAATTTCACCAACTTTGTCTCCGGGCCTTAAAATCTCCGTTCTTCATCTTCGATATCGGTTACAATTTATCTACGAAAAATAAATAAACCTATCGTCTAGACTAGTCTATTACATAAAAACATCCTAGTCTACCCATGGATTTTCTCACGGGAAAAATGATCTGAACGAATCGGATTTTAAAACCGCATCATCATACATGCATGCATAAATAAATATTAAATACCATGACAATTGGATACCTGCAAAAAAGATCTAGCAATTCTACTATCCAATTTTCAAATTTAATATTAAAATACTTAAATTACAATTTAACGTATAGAGCCCGAAACCGGCTCTGATACCAGTTGTTGGGGAATTAAACGCGGATCTATTCGGGATTTACGCTAAATACAAATTTAAGTCTACAATTAATATCATGATTTAAACATAATAAAATCAAATAATTGTATACCCAACAACAGACTTTGCATGCAAAACATATGAACAAATATAATCACATAAAGCCCTAAACATGCGGAACTAAGGGATTTTGTGAATTATATCTCCTGGAGAAAAGGCAATTTCTGAGACAAAAGGCGTCCTTTGTTTCCTTTGTGAAAGACACTTTCTGAGACAAAATGCGTCATTTGTTTCCTTTGTGAAAGACACTTTCTGAGACAAAAGGCGTCCTACTTAAATGCTTTTCTTGATTAACCCAAAAGTCTTCTCAAGTATTCCCTTGTCCTTATTCGTACACCCGGTGGGAGGCCACACGAATAATCACAACACAAGGAAAGAAAAAATATTTGTTGCCCAAAAGAAGCTGGAATTTTCGAAAATTGCTTCCTTATGATAATTTCTCATGAAGTCTTGTATCATCTCATATTTATAGTGAGAATACAAGATCTTGAATATCTAATATTTCAAATCTTGATTATCATGAATATAAAATATTCTAATCTTGATAATCTTGAATACTAAATATTCAATTCTTGATATTTCTTCCTTCATTATTTTTGAAAAAAACAATATGTATATAATTCCATGAGATCTTGATTTTATTAGATATTCTTGTATACAAGATACATATCTATTTTTCATAAAATCTCTCACTAATATATTATATATAATTTTTGAAAAAAACATGATAAGTTGGGCCCAAAATTATTTCTTTTATTTTAATCACCTTATTCATTGTTGGACATTTAATTGGGCTACTTGAGGGGCCTTTAGGAGAATTATGATTGGACCTCCCAATGGGCCTTGAATTCTAACATTGAGCCCAATGTCATTCAACCCATTAACATTAATCTCACTCCACTATAGGATTAATGTTGCACTATCCATCTTAACCCATATTACTATCATATGGCTCCCGGTCATTATTTCCCGTGTTTAAGATTCTCTTGTCCGTTAATTAATCAAGCCACTGAACGCTTTAATTAATTTAACATCTTATCCTTGGAGTAAGGACAACTCTTCTTTATCATCATACCGGAAACAAATTCTACTTGCAAGATTTAGTATGACGAACGTTAAGAGCCCACCAAGGGGACTAATCAAGCAAGACTTTCCAAGCACACGTTCCTCTGTATTAAATCTTAGCAACTGTCATGTTCTCAATGGCGTCACCCAAGATGCAAAGTATTGAGTCTTATTGACTCTCTACCCATAACAAAATAAAGTGCCACGCATGGATCACACACAGTCCTATTTAAGGGACATAGGTTTAGAAATAAACGACCACTGAGGTCTAATTCTTCATCCCATAAATCAGTACGGAAGAATTACCTCTCTGTAGGTCCTCTTCAATGCATCATTATGCACTAGTGCAATCCCTTGGTCAAGATAAGCCAATCTGGGATCTACACATCAACCGTTTACCAATGGGGTGTTCAAATCCCATCTAGGTTGTGAATTTAGTACTTGTTACAAGAAACTGATAATGTGATCTTGCTGTGAGTTATCCGGGGATCACCACATTTATCTATATTGTAACTTGTACTATTATATGAACGGATTGCAATAAATAAATAACATTCATATTTATCTAAAGCACCGTGATAAAAGATTTATTTCAGATAAAGCTCAAAGATTCAGTTTAGTTATACAAAGTAAAAGCATACTTTCTAGTATAACCCTAACAATAATATCATCGGGCTCAGCTCTATATTTATTGCCCTTTGCCTTCATTAACCACACCCATTAACGTTGTCGATGAACATTCAAACATTCAGTCTACATCAACGGGCAATGGTGCAACTGAATCACGTCCAACATTTCACCTATAAAAAATTACCCAATCTAATTACCATACATTTACGAATAAAAAACATGTCACTGTTATTGATGTGTCAGTCGATAGGGGTGGTTAAAAAACCAAAAACTAAATTTCCGAACAGAACCGAAATATTTTGATTAATTTGGTTCGGTTAAAAATTTTGGTTCGGTTAAAAATTTTCAAAAATTGAACTTTTTTCGGTACGGTTCGGTTATGAGTCCATAAAAACCGAACCGAAATATTATATATATTATATAATATATATTATATTTATATTATATAAATAATATATATAAGTTAATTTAATAACATTTATTAAGTTTCCTTTCAAAATCCTAGTTTCATTTATGAAAAGAGAGAGAGAGACGTGAGAGGCTCCAGCCCTCTGTGGCGCCAAAAAAAGTTTCGCGATAAGGTCCTTCACCGGCAGGGGTCGGGCGGCCGTACCTTCACAGCGACACCACTCTCCACTCCTTCAGCGATCTGTGTGTGGTGAGTAAATTCTTGCCTCATTTTCTCTTAAGTGATTTTAATAATTTTTCGTTCAATATTCAATTTTTGAAAATATTGGATCTTAGCTAAATTTAGTGACTTGTGTTTGTGTGTATGGTATGTATTGTGTGCGTTTGTGAATATTTGATTTAAAATATTCGATATATATGTGTGTATTGTGTCCGACTTGCGTTTGAGTGTGTTGTGTGCGACTGTGTGTGCACTTGTGTGCTTTATGTGCGTTTGTTTGACTGTCATTGTGTGTGTTGTGTGCAGTGTGTGATTGTGTGTGTTGTGTTTGTGTGTGTAGTGTGCGTTTATGTGTGTGTGTGTGTTTTTTTTGTTTGATCATAAAAATTTAAAAAATGCATAGTTAAATAAGTTTTAGAAATATTTTTATGTAATTTTGTATTTTTATAATAATTTTTGAAAGTTTTGTTTAACTAATGTTCAAATAAATTTTACAAGTATTATGTAAGAATTTGTAATGAGATTTGTGTGAAGAATTTGTACGGTTTGGTGGTTGTTAAGTGTTAACGAACTATGATGAACTTGTGAGTTGTGAGTGTGTACTATTAGTCTATTAGTTTGTTATGAACTTGATTGTTATTTAATTTTAGTGTGGATTTAATTTGTAGTTGTTGTGGTAATTGATAGCATTGTTTGTATTTGATTTTAGTGTTGTAAATACTGAAAAATGCTTGAAAATTAGATTATACATAAATTATGAAATATATATAAAAATTCAAATTTAACCGAATTAACCGAAATATATTTCGGTTTTTTCGGGTTCGATTATTTTAGTTTTTAAAAATTTCAGTTCGGTTTCGATTTATGGATTATAAAATTTGGTTATTTCGGTTCGGTTAAAAAATAGTCCAAAACAGACCGAACGCCCACTCCTATCAGTAGAGATGAAGGTATTCTTATTACTTTTAAGTTGTTAGTGATAAACCCATCCAAAAAGTGTTTTGAAAAATTAACTAAATACTTAAAAAAATTAGAGAACAGTCTCCCTCCAAAACCAAAAGACACGTATACATATGTACAATTATTTACATTTGAAATCTCCCTCCCATCTCAAATTATTTAGGTTTTTCCACAAGATAATCACAATCTTTGAAGCAGGCTTGCCAAGATATCGCACTAAATACCTTAAATTAAAGTAGTAGGTACCTCGTTGAGTTTATGAATCTGTGATCATCTGAGTATACGTGAAGCACTTTATTTTATAGGTTTCAAAGTGTCTTGTCCATAAAATATGTGAATGGTAATGTGTTGTACATAGTATTATGATAAACAACTCTTAACCTTATGGATTTGGATTATTAATGCTTGATAAGTACTGTATGATTAAATTCCTGGATGAAAATCTCCAACACTGTCTATTAGTAGACGTTGTTGTGATCACATGAGGATTCTATTTTATTGATTGTGGGTTGATTGCTATCGTTGTTTTGAACCAATGCATGTTTAAATATAATGACATTTAGATATTGTGTATCTATACACCAATCAATAAAACTAGAATTATATGCAATCAAGTTTTCACCAAAGTATTCCAAGGTCAACTATACTGTTACCTTGTAAAAAATGTTTGTAATACTATAGTGTCTAGGGATGCCCTCGAATTCTGCCTTGGAGGTAGAAAGGCAAGGTTGGAACCCGTTGACTTTGCACTTGTAACGGGTCTTAGGTTCGGGAGTATTCTGACAAATCTGCCTACGCGCTCAAATTTGTACGGTAAGCATTTCAAACACCTAACAAAAGGTATTTACTTATCAAGCATTAATGAGACTTTCCTTAACTGCAATGAGCACGAATCAAATTATTGCTTAAAGTTGGCCCTACTGTGCAGACGTCCATGGCGAAAAAGATTAGGGCTGCGATTTGCGGCGGATTCTGGTGTTGGTTCCATGTCTGCGAGTATGGTGTGTGTGTACTGGCAGCAAAAGTTGTTGCAGGCGACGATTATCCTGAAATTTGGTTAAAGAGTATTGAGACGTGGGTCCTGTCGTCTTTCTTTTAGTGATAATGGAGATAATATATAACTTCAATGAAATTAATTAAAGTATATTTTACTCCAAAAATATCAATTTCCTGCAACACAAACACCTTTTTTATCAAATAAGCTCAAATTATTAAATTAGTGTAAATAATGCACGAAATCATATCAAAATAAGTAAAATATATACATGAATTTTGAGTAATTTTCTCACCAATCATTGAGGAACCAACATTTGCATCTCCTGTTATTCTCCATTTAGAGAATGCAAGTTTGGATGACAATGTGGAAACGAATGTAAGATTAATTTATGTGTTCGTCAAATTTGCTTCATATTAATCACAAACATTTGTAGAAAAATATAAAATATAAATCACAAACTGAATGTAGGATCAAGATGAAGATGATGCATCACCACCTGGTCCTACTCATTCGGATGAAGGTCATATCAATGAATACATGGCAGAGTATGAAGAAATTTATTATTCATAGAATTTTACGTTTTAATAAAAACCACATCCCTGGTAAAAAAAACAATCCAACTATATGAATCAGCCTCCCACATATGATGCATCAGCATGTCCTCCAATTACTCCAGAAAAACACAACAAGACGACACTATCGCGAAAAGTGTAAGATGATTTTAAGTTCATTCACATTGGTTGATAATACTGATCTACATCACTGGACAAAAACTAATAAGAATACTTTATGAAGCAGGCTACAACTTACAATATATGCATCAGCATCACATCCTAATTGTCCACAGAAAATGAAAGTCGACGATGCCTTCGAGAGAAATGTAAGAGGAAATTTAATGTTCATTTAAAGTGCTTGGGAATATTAATCCACATCAATGGAGAAAAACTAATACTCCCTCCGTCCCTCTATAAGTTGCTCATGTTGCCATTTTCGTCTGTTCCACTATAAGTTGCTCATACCTTTTTTGGAAATAGAAATAATAATATTTAATCATCCACTTTATTTATATTTATATATTACCACTAACTTGAACATTTTACACACTTAACCCATCACTAATTACTCCCATTACTTACATTATCATAACATATCCAACTCATCTACCCACCCATCGAAACCCTAACCCTCCTTCATCATTCATCTGCCTCTGCCTCTCTCTCTTTCTCTCTCTCTCTCCACGCAAAATCAACTGTAAATCTCTACCATTTTCGGTGATTGAATCTTTATGCCGGAAATGGACGATTATGTACTTGAATCTTTATCTCAGCTACTATCTCATCTGTGTGTCTCTCTCTCTCTCTCCCCACGCAAACGCCTGTGTAAATGTTTGACATTTTCTGCGATTGAAACGCCTGAAATAGGCTTGGCAATGGGGCGGGGATCAGCCCCGAACGGGGTGGGGAATCCCCGAGAGAAATGGGGATGGGGAAAAAAATTTCCCCGTAGGCGGGGATGGGGATTGTATTCCCCGCCCCGTTCCCCGCGGGGCCCCGCATAATATATATATATATATATATATATATATATATATAACTAATTAATCATTCATGTATATATGATTTATAATATATCTTATAATGTATTTTATGCACTTTAAATTTTAATAATACTTTTAATTTTTATATATTTAAAAAATTAATTAAACTTATTAAATATAAATTATTATAAATTAAAAAAAAGAAAAAAGAAATTCGCGGGGAATGGAGAATCCCCGCGGGGACGGGTTCCCCGGTGGGGCGGGGCGGGGATGGGGATAGATTTTTCCCTGTGAAGTTTGCGGGGACGGGGATGGGGATTGGCCCCCCGCCCCATCCCCGCCCCGTTGACAAGCCTAGCCTGAAATCAATGACTCTATAGATGATGCTTCATCTCGGTTATCGTGTATCCTTCTAAATGAGACGATGGTACCGTAAACTAAAGATTTTGTTCATGATATTTCCAACCTGATGTCATCGGATCCATTTGATTTAGAGGCTTGGGTACCGGATTCATTGGATTCGGAGGCTTTGGTACAGGACTCGTTGGATTAGGAGTCTTGGGTACCAGATTCGTTAGATTCGAAGGCCTTGGTGAAGGAATCGAAGGATTCAGTGGGTTGGTTGCCGGAATCTGAGGTTCAACTCTTGGATTCCATGGTAATGGACTCCATGGCAACAACCTTGTCTCTAACTATTGAGGAACTTCGTCAATGGCTGTTGCTGTTTCTTGCAATTCAGTACCCACTTGTGCTGAGGGAGGTGCATATTTTTGCTTATTTTAGTGTTTTATATCTTTAACTTTGTTGGTTAATATGTTTAGGCTTGTAGCCTTGTTGTGAATATGTTTAGGCTTGTATGAGTTTGCTCAGTGGCTTGTAGCCTTGTTGTGAATATGTTTAGGCTTGGTATTTTCTTGCCTTGTTGGAGACTTGAATCTGGTTCCTTATTGTGCTCAGTGATGAATCTGTTGGCTTGTAGCCTTGTCATGAATCTACTGCCTTATTTGCTCAATGATGAAATTATATTCTGAG
Organism: Prunella vulgaris; assembly: GCA_026898435.1. Lineage (NCBI taxonomy): Eukaryota > Viridiplantae > Streptophyta > Magnoliopsida > Lamiales > Lamiaceae > Prunella > Prunella vulgaris. The sequence goes on along the minus strand of JAPKLY010002152.1, from coordinate 16,347 downwards.
AGCAATTCAATGTCACAACAAGGCAAGGTATTTTCTTGCCTTGTTGGAGACTTGAATCTGTTGCCTTATTAACTGATTTGAATCCAAGAGCACAAAAACTTACATAATTTATCTGATTTGATGCGCAACTTACATAAGGTAATTATGATTTGATGTACAAAAAGGTAATCTGCATACTACCTTTTGTGTAGAACAACAAAAGGTAATATGCACAAAAACTTACATAAGCTAATCTGATTTGATGCACAAAAAGGTAATCTGCACAAAAACTTAGATTCTTCTTTTGATTCTTCACAGCAAATGACCTAGAATCTCCACCACTCCTTCCATGTCTTCTACATTCCCATCTTGTATCAAGTAATCAATGCACTCTGAAACTAAATTTTCATCAACTGAGAGGTTTGATTGCATTGTTTATCTTGTTGGCTGCTGTTAGACTTGGTTTGATTGCATTGCTATGAGGTTTGATCATCTTTTGTTTGATCCATCTGCCCAATGTAGTCTTGCTCACATCCATACCTTTAGCAACTCTCCTAATTGTTCCTCTTTGTCTATATGGTAACCTTTCAAACTTTTCATTATCATATTGTAGTTTTCTCTTACTCATATCTCTACCTGTCTTACCATTTTTTAATGCAATTGGTCTCCCTTCACTCATTTGTTGTTTGTCTTCTCTCCATATACCGCTGATAGTTCTTCTGCATGTGCCAAACTTTGCAGCAGTCTCTTTGATCTTTCCCTTTTTTGGCTCGCCATTTTTGCAGCTTTCAAGTAGGAACAAAGCAATATTGTTCCTGACATCATTGGATAAGTTAGGTTTTGGAGGCATGTGGAGAAGTGTTTATGCTGGCAGAAATTTTTGGGAGCATTAAACACTTTTGGGAGCTTTTAATGTTGTATTTATAGTTTGAAAAATAGAATTTCAAAATTGTAAAGTTGGTGGGAGTTTTACTTTTTTTGTAATAGGGGATATTGGTAATTTGTGTAATTGGGTGGGAAAATCTATCAGCTTTTCCCTTTTGGTACAGCCGGACAATGCATTTTGTAATTACAACTTTGACTTTTGTGATGAATTAGTAAGTTAATTACAGTATTTACTTTTTCCTAATAATCTTCTCTCTCCATCACATCATCTGTATTATATTAATATTTATATACACTTCTTAATACCCGTGCCGAAAGTGACATATAGAGGGATTGAGGGAGTAATAGATATTGTATGAAGCAGGCTGCAACTGACGATGCATCACCAACTGTCCCTAATTATCCAGAGAAATCGCAAGTCGACAATGCCTTCGAGAGAATGTAAGAAGAAATTTAATATTCATTCAAAGTGCTTGATAATATTAATCCACATCAATGGAGAAAAACTAATAATATATCTTTAAAGAAACATGTTGCAACAGACGATGCATCAGAATCACAACCTAATTGTCCAGAGGAATCAGAAGTCGACAATGCCTTCGAGAGAAATGAAAGCTGAATTTTAATGTACATGTCAATTACCTTGGTAATATTAATCCACATCCTTGGACAAAAACTAATAATATAACTCTATGAAGCATGCTGCCACCCATGATGTATCGGCATCTAATCACGTGATACGGAGAAAACAAATCATGGCGACGACATCAAGGAAAATGTAAGATGTATTATAATATTCATATAGTATCATAATTAATAGTAAACTACATGTCAAGAAAAGTAGATATATGATATAATTGTATGCAGCAATAGGTTTTGCAACAACCCCCAATTGGTGGGTGCATTGACGTTGAGCCAGTGACGTCGTCCACAAAATAGGGTGGCATGTCACCCACTAATTGCATGGATGGTGACGAAAGTGAAATGTTATACTCTACTCAGCCTATCACTGATGTAAGGAACTAAATTATTTGAAGTAACCATAGGGTGAAAACTCCAGTTGTTAATGATATAATCCAAATAATTACAGCAACATGGAGAGGACGTTGAAAACGTCCTCGAGCAGACAAAATGCAAATAAAGGAGTTGTTGATGCAGTGGTATTTAAGGTATTTTCATTGAGACATAGTGCTTCCGTAAGAGTTTGGTAGAATGTACCTATGAGCTCACCTATATCTTAGCAGGAAAAACACATGAAGAGGAAAATGAGAACTAAACAATTTGTCATACGCCCTACTCGGACCAAGAAGGCTGCTCCATGACTTACCACCCCCTACACAGACCCAGATCCACATAAGAGGAGACGAGTGATGGAAAATAAGGTACATTCTACACATTCTTGATTAAGGAAACAAGTTGCAATGTATTGAGATATTGTTTGTATGTGTATGAACAAGAGCATGTCACTCATATGCACACATGTGTATTGTCATCAATCACAAATATTTGTAAACGGGTTCTTTCGGAGGTTACAACACATTGACAATGAGGTAAAACAAGATAACAAGTACAACACATTCTACACATTCACAAGGAAGATTGTTATTGAATTTAGAAGTTGGAGGACACCTAAAAAGCAAATGGGCGAACCCCAGCTCCACATTCCACTATACACTGGAATATTGTCCCATATCAATGGAGCGTGGTTTAAAGACTTGATCGGAGGTAGAGGATGGATGTCGACTATGGTATGTTCATACATACCATGATAAATTTTATTTTTACGTGTGCAACCTAATACATTAATCTTCCTCTGGCGAATTCGCATGCATGTTAGCACATTGACGTTGGAATGCACGTGGTAATAATAAAGGCTAGGAAATGGCTGTACCTGTTCATGGATGGGTGGACAACCACCGATTGTAATTTTTGGATAAACAATGTTTAGCATTAATTGGATGAATGAGGACAGTTGCAATTGTTGGTCTTTTTTTATAATACTTAGATTGACATTATGCAGGAATCAATGGTGTCTGTGGCAAAGGACTGGAAATGCCATGTAGCTGCTAAAGACAAAGGTGCACCCATATGTCCCAAGGAGTCAGAATTGCATAGAAAATCAAAACTACTAAATGCATACACTATTGGGACATCACCCGATTATGGTTGGAGAGTTAAATGGACAGATGCATCAAGTGTTTATGGCATAGCAAGGATTTGCTCTAATCATTGGGTGTTGTATTATATTTGGCCACAGGAGAAAAGGATCATTGTGTATGATTCCTTGTGTGTTCTGTGAAATATGGCTAGGTAAGATCGAATTTGATTTGTTTACATGGGGGTGGGAGTATTGTCCGAAAGTGGGGAGTACAAATGGGAGTTTTAGCCCAGATACACCGAGCTAGGATAACAACCATGATTGCGGAGTGTATTGCCTGAAAATCTGCGAGTGTCTTATCTATGGTAAATCTATTGGGCTGATATATAGAGCACTAGTTCTCAGGTACCGTGAATTCATCTCAGTAGACATCTTTAGAGTTGCTAAGTTGATGAGCAGCTAGGCTGAAAACTTTCTTGTATAAGTTGAATTGTCGTTTGTTGTACAGGTTGAAAAATTGAATTGTCGTATGTTATAATGTATTTTGTATTACTCGAATTGATGGAGGCTAATGAGGTATAGTGGAAAGTTGATGTATGTGTTGTCCATTTTATTAATTAGAGTAGAAAACTATTAATAATTATGCATCCACTCACTGTATAAAAGGTGAAGTTGACATATGAATGACAAATGTTGGGGCTAGCCTAATGTCCTTCACGATGTTGCTTGACCAAGAGTTTAAGAAAGCGGCTATCCAGGTATTTGGTCCATTTGGAATTGTAGAAGATTTTTTTCCTGAAGCGGGATATTATTCAACCACATCTTTGAAAAAAGGTTGTGTGTATATAGATTTTATTGTGCATGATAACTTCGGATACAATAACAGTATGATCATGCATTTCCACAATATATTAATTTAATAGGTATGATAATACACATGCAAAAAACTAAGAAAAACCATAATCCATATAGCCACAAAATAGGAATAATGAGACGTCTCAATGTAGAACATGAAAAATATCAGATTTGACTCTGATTACAAAATGGACAGCAGCAACATAGCCCTAATAGCAATGCTAAACAAATAAGTTGTAGTATTAAATGCGGTGTCGTTAAATGTAAAGACTAAAATGAGGAAAATTTAAGCCCTACAGGTTTAGGCATTGAAATTACCAAGTTTATAGCCCTACATAGTGGTGTTGGTCGAAATTTAAAGCCCAATAGTAAAAATGTGGGTTTGGTAAAAATCTTATGGCTAGGAATTAGTAAATTTGAGAATTTATAAATAAAGAACCAGTGGGCAGAGGCCGAGCAAAATGTAAAAACTAATAAACGATCATAATGTGTGTGTGGGATTCACAAACATTAGTTGAAAATGCTCTAAATGGAACCACACATATGTTTTCCCCATCACATGCAGTTCATCGAGCACAATGGATACAATATATTCGGTGGAAATAATACAACAAGTTTTATCGCGTATTCAAATAACAGAGCACAACATCTTAGTATACATTGCAATGGATGGGTTTAGGGGAGAACATACCTTGACCAAGACCACGTCTCATAAATCGAATGAACGAAAACTAACAAAATACGGATTACGAAGAAATAATCGCTATGTGCAATACGACTTGGGGAGAGGACGTCGATGGGAGGCGGCTGAGCAAGGCCACTGCAATGAGCTGCAACATACCCAACTACCGGCGGAGCAAGGAAGAGCGTGTTCTTGGAGGAAGAAGAAGATGTGGAACATATTCTAATTAGATTAGAAATAATACAATTTGTTTTTATTTTTATTTTAATGTAAATTAAATTTTATAATTTCAAATGTACAAATTAAGGGATTGTTTGGTATTGTATTCACTACTACAATTAAGAGCTTAGATAGCTATACTTGGAGAGCTCATTGGCAAATGAGCTCTCCAAGTATATACGCAAATTTAAAAAAATAAAAAATAATGCCTAGATAGCAGTTAAAAACTGCTTTGACTAAAAAAAAAAAAAAACATTAGAAAGTGGTTTTGGAACCGCAATAATGCTTCAAAGCGATGAAAAACCGCTCTACAAGAAATAGAGGTTCACAACCGCTCTGCAAGTGGCATCAAATCAACGAATATCTTTTCTCTCTTAGGCATCCAATAATCAGAATATATATCTTCCACTTCCTCTTTTTTCTCCAACATATACTCATCCTCTTCCTCTTTTCTCTCCAACAATAAATATATATATATATATATATATATATATATTTTTATATATACTCATCCTCTTTCTCTTTTCTCTACAACAAATACGGTACAAACACTTAGAAAAAAATTCAAAAAATTCAGATCAGCGCTTCCTCGGCAATGTTGCGACTGCCGACGGGCGTTCAGATCGGCGCCTCCATGCCTGAAAGAAGGAGTTCTGGGCGCGTTCAAATTTTCAAATCGGTCGACCCGTCTAGATCTTCAGATCCATCGACGCGTTCATATCTTCAAATCGGTCAACGCGTTTAGTCGGCGTAGATCTGCATCGGTCTCCTTCTCTTGTCTGCACTAAGGCCCGCCGCCGGTCTCCTCCTCTTGTCTGCACCAAGGCCCGCCGCCTCCATCTCCAGCGCGCGCGGTAATCTGGGCGCCCCATCGGGCCGCGGCGAAGCCGCTTCGCCGTTGTGCCTCCTTTGGTCGTCGGTGGTTTCGGACGCAAGTTTAGAGGCTGCCAGATTTAAGTAAGATTTTAATGTAGTTGATTTAAATATTTAGTGCTTTAATGTAGTTGATTTTCTGGTTTTATTTTAGGAATAGAATAGGTGAGGGAGTTTCAAATCTGTTTACCAAATGTTCTTGTAAATCATCTTATATATGTTTGTGGTAAATTTGTAATGGCGTGTCTTAATTTATTTGATGGATGTTTCTATTAAATTTTGATAATGTCTCTGTTCTTTATTATGATGACTCAAATTAAATGATTTCTCTCTTCCTTTTTCAGAATAATTGTTTGGTTCTTGCTTATCCTGGGATTTAATTATGTGCAAATAAAAATTATTTTTTGTAAATTTGTTAATGATATTTCTCTTTCATATGTATAAACTTCACTAATATATATTGAGGATGACGTGGGTAATGGAGACGCGTAAATTTTTATTTTTTTTTTGGTAAATAATCTTGGATAGCGGTTCACAAGCGCTCTTTAAATTAAATAAAAGAATCTGAATCCAATTGGAAAGCGATTGAAGACCGCTTTCTAAGTGTTTATTTTAGAGCGGTTTTCCAACAGCACTCTAATAGAGTAGTCACTTAGATAGTTTTCACTTAGAAAGCTCACAAAACCGCTCTGTAAGTTAAAAAAAAATAAGGGATTTCTAAGCCTAAATGTGTAGTAGTGATTGTTGTCAAGGATATGATAGTGGTTGTAAAGTTAGATAAAGATAACATCATCAAGGACAATATAGATCATTTTTTAGAAGGGGTGATTTACATATAAGTTCAAAAAAGTTACTATATTTATAAATAGGTGTTGTGCAGAAAAAAAAAATATTTTTGTGCAGAAAAAATATGCTTCTATGCAAATATTATAAACCTATTTGTAAATATAGTGACTTTTTAAACCTATATGTAAAACACTCTTTGAGAAGTAGGGCAAAAAAAACATTGAGGTTAAAAAATGGCAAAATAGATTTTTTCCCTTATGTATATCAAGCAAAAACATGCATCATGATGCAGTGATTAATCTTTCCATAACCTAAAATCGAGATTATTTTTGCAAAATGACTATAATATATATATATATATATATATATAAAGACATAATTTTAATTGATTTATCATGAATTCATGATGACCAATACGTGCAAACGACATGGTTTTAATTGATCTATCGATCTACAATGACCACCACGTACAAATTAGACAAATAAAAAGTATTTCTATACGTCGGGTCATCATCACTTTCTTCATATATATATATATATATATATCAAACATAGGTACAAGCATTTGTCTTTTCATATGAATAACAAATTAATAAATAGGAGGAAAAATTGACCACACAATTATCTTGTTCACATGATCATATATATTCTTTCACAAAAAAAAAAAGAAAGTGAAAACTCTAATTAATTTTACCATCAACTGCAAATTGAATTCTCTAAATATTTTCTATCAGATTTAATATTGTATATTTTATTTTTGTATATATGTATTAAACTAAATATATAGGACACATGCATGTGGAATGGAATTAATTAATTAATATGGTGCATGTGGAAATTGGAATCCAATCAATCATTACTCTCTCTCTCTCTCTCTCTCTCACTATATATACTGATTGCTTCTGATACCTTTTAAGTGAATTTATACTCTAGTTATCTGTTTTAGTATTAGAGAACAAATAAACAATTAAGAGAGTGTCATTACCTGTAGTAATTAGGTCTAACACTTTTGGTACAATAGAAAAGATACTCGACAGTTTGCTCCTTTACACATGGTCCAGATATATATATGCTTTTTAAATGCGTTTAAATGTTAGTTACTTCTCCACTAATTTATTTAATAATACTTATACTAGTTAATTAATAAATGTGAAAAATAAAAATAAAATAAAATTAATCGAGCATGTGAATATACAAACAAATAATCAGAGTTGGAGTCCACTAATAAATTAATGTCTGATCAAAAGCACACTCGTTCCAAAATATTAACATGTACAGTGCATAATTATATGATAGCTTGCGTTTCAATTTTAAATTATTAAATATATATATATATATATATATTGTATAATTATTATATTTAGACAGCTTAGTAAATAAATAAAAAAAAGCTAGCTAAGTAAAATCTTAACATGATTTTGGTTTAGATCAAAGATAAATTAAATTAATTTATTAATAGCCGAAAAAGAGATTGTTTAGAGGGTGTTTGACCGAATTTATAAATTTTTTAAAATAATTTTTAAGTTGTTTAATAGATTATAAACTTTTCTTTTTTACAAAAACATTTGATAAAATAATATGTTTGACACCATATCAAACCTTTAAATAAGTTTATAATTACATTTATAATTTTGGAGTTTCCACATGAAATTCTGGTGTTTTGTGTCTTCATTTTATTTCTTGGTTTCGTTTAACCTTGGTGAATCAATTTCGAGATAGGCAGCATTACTATATATATACTATATATATATATATAATTAAAAAATAGATGATATTAATGAATTCTAACATTTGAAGCTATATACTATATATGGGTGCATGCGTGTGCGTGCCTCATCTTCTAAGAATTAATGGAGGAGTCCCATACAATTTTCTAACTTATATCCCATTTCATACTGCATGCAACTTTACATTCCATAAATTATATATTAATGAGAGTAACCTATATCATGTCACATTCAGAAATTATAATAACATTACAAAAAATGCTCGATTTAGTGACAGCCACACAATCGGTCGCTAAATATTTAATTAGCGACCAATTAACGACCGGCGTTCTGGTGTTGAGTCAACGCAAAAAAAAAATAGTTTAGCGAGCGCCGACAGTCGTTAATATCAAAATAATTTCCTGGCGGTCGCTAATCTTGATTTTTAATTTTTGTTTTTATGTATATATGTTGTTTCTCTAACACACATATATATACATGCATGCATATATTTGCATGGTTGATGGGAATGAGAGAAGGTTCAAACAATTATTAATTTGTTTTATTTCTTTTAATTAATTAATGCGTCGATATTTGAGTGAGTGAACAGTCTTAATCACCCGATCGATATATGATCACGTTAAGTATTGCAACATCTAATTTATTTGAATCATGAATTATTAAAAGCTGCATGCATAGTGACAAAGGCGCATGTCACTCAGTAGAAGAAATTAATTAATATCACGCAATTTCTTCTTTTTGCTTTTTTCATGCTTCCACATATATTTGGTCCCTAAACACGACTCTTTCTGGCCGCACACAACCAATGCTAGCTAGCTATCATTTTCTTATATTACGAATTTTCCCATTTAATTAGTAATAATTTTGTGAATTTTTTCTGATTTTTGTTTTTTAGACCAAGAGTTTTTCATATTGGAGTCTTCTTCTTTTTTCATACTACTTTCCGTTTTGAAATGGAGTCTGAAATTCAACATATATAAAGGATTAAATCATGACATATTATTTCCTTTTTTCCACTTTTCGAAAAAGATAATTAAGAAAATTAATTTGGAGATAAGTATATAATTTGAAAATGTCCCATTCTTAGATATTACGTAATAAAAAAAAGTGAAACATAAATATATATATACACATTAATGAAGGGTGGAGAATGGTATACACGGCCGGTGTGATTTGAAAATGAAATGTATAGCTCATGTGCATGGATATCATGATTCATGTCCTATATTAATATAACCATACTATAATTAATATATACATTGTCAACTCTGCACATATATATATATATATTAATGTATAATAGAACTAATAATTATTAACATACGCGTATATAATTAGTGTCATCAAAATATAAATCAATAATTCAAAAAAAAATATGATGGAGAAAGAAACAAAACTACTGGTTGGTGAGTCGAATGAAAATTTTAGGGAAAATACACATTTTTGTCCTATAAGTTTTGTTGACTTTGGTTTTCGTCCTCTTAAGTTTTGAATTTTTATTTTCGTTCTTTAACTTACCAATAATTACGGTTTTCGTCCTCTTAAGTTTTGAATTTTTATTTTCGTCCTTTAACTTACCAATAATTATGGTTTTCGTCCTCTTAAGTTTTGAATTTTTGTTTTCGTCCTTTAACTTACCAAAAATTATGGTTTTCATCCTCCAACCACTTATAACCAGTCATACAACCGTAGTAAACACGTAGATCTATTTTTTCTTTCTTTTTTTTAAAACAAAATACTAACGTGGGGGTATTTGGAGGGAATTAGGTTTTGACAAAATACATTTTTAACCGTAAATTCCCTCCCAAATACTATTCAATACTTACATCCATAGAATCTTCTGTCCGAATTCACTTTTGAATATGATGTACAAACCGTGCAACGAAACCACAATGACACTTAATATTGCGCTCGAAACTCGTTGATTCATACGAATTTCTTGAAGACATCCCTCTTCTTTTCCATGCAGTGAGTATGCGCTCAAAAGAATTTAGGCTTTTGGATGTTTTGATTTGGGGATCTTTGTTCCTTTTTTTCCTAATTCTCTTAAACCCCCATGCCTAGATTTGATCGACTAGGGTTTTGATTTGGGAGAGAATTTACAGTTAATCGTGTATTTTATCCATCAAGACATAATTTCCTCTAATTAAATACCCCCACGTTAGTATTTCGCTTAAAAAAATATGGATCCACGTGTGTATTACCGATTGTATGACTGGTTATAGGCGGTTGGAGGACGAAAACCATAATTTTTTATAAGTTAAAGGACGAAAACAAAATTTCAAAACTTAAGAGGACGAAAACCATAATTTTTGGTAAGTTAAAGGACGAAAACAAAATTTCAAAACTTAAGAGGACGAAAACCAAAGTCAACCAAACTTATAGGATAAAAATGTGTATTTTCCCAAAATTTTATTTTATATCTACAGTTTAAATTCTATTTTAAATGTTGGCACGTCACACTATCACAATATATATACAGCCCAACTCTAATGTTAAATAAGAATTATAAAATGAATGAAATTCAAGTATTAAGATAATAATATAATTAACTAAAAATGCGTTCGCCTTTTACTGTGATGAAAAGTCACCTATTTACTGTGATGAAAAGTCACCCATCTTTTTGGAAAATCAAGGGTTTCACGATCACTTAATTGCAGCTATTGGTCGTTCTTAAAGGCCATAATTAATTTAATTTCCTGATCATATTATTTTTCAATTAAGAGAAAACAACACTGTACATTATAATTAATTAACAAATATCGTCGTCTTTAATTAAGTTAACTGTTAATTTTTTGTCTAATATTACTATAAAATTACCAACAAAAATTGTATAGTCGTACGTTGACTACAAATTTTCTAATTATGTAGACGAATATGACTTACAAATAATTTAGTTAGAAAATAAAATTTATAGGTAATTAATAACTTACAACCAATTTACCTAGCTAAATAAATATGTTTATATAACTAGAAAATATAGAAAAATTGTAGGGAACCCCCACTAAATAAAATTTTTTGTTGAAAATTCAATAATCATATTTAAAGAATCTAAGTATTTTTTTGTAATATAATTATTTTAAAGATATATGAATCACATAAACTAAAAAAAAAATTATATATATATATATATATATTACACACATAAAAAGATACTCCCTTCGTCCATGAAATTATTTTTCACTTTTTCTTTTTTTTCCACAAAAAAACTCCTTTCTTATTTGAAAACAATCTACACACTCACAAATAATAATTTGGACCTCACAATATTCCTACTTTTTTTCTTATTTTATTTATATGATTTTAATATAAATATTATGTAAATTAATTTTTATTAACTTTCGTGTCAGTTCTGAGAAAAATAATTTCGTATAGGGAGGGAGTATATATATAAGTCTCAACTTTGAACACATATAGTAGTAATGGATGCATGAAGTTTATACGTGTCATAAACTTTATATATCGATCGAGAGTCATATTCTTTTTTATCGTTGAGATTTTTTTAATTAATTCAATTAATTGTTTTGGATTTGCAGCTAATTATTCAATCATTTAATTTAGGGGTTGGAGAAAACGCATGAGCCAAACGGAAAATGTAAAAGAATTAATTAGGATAATTAATTTTTCCAAAATATATAATTGCATGAGTAAGACACAATAATCTTGTCTAGTAGAAATCTATCGGACCATGGCCATATATAAGTTTAATTATGATGAATAAAATATGAATGTGTGATTTTGATGAAGATAAGTTAAATTAATGTTCACTAACCAAATATAACAGTATTTAATTAACTAACACGTACAAGTCAAATAATAAAACAACCTAACTAAGACCAACCAATATTTAGGCAGTTTTAACCAGGCATGCATCGTCTTTTATAAAATAATAACATGAATAACCAATGGTTTAATTTAATTCGACCACCAATAATATAATAACACCGACCAATGGATTAATCTCATGAATATTTAATAGATTATATATGTAATATAGTTAATACGTTTGCTATTTTATCGTTCTGAACTTTGTATTGACTTAATGCAAAAATTTATTTACACTTTGAAAATTTCAATAATATTATCATCAAGGTTGTAAAAGTCGAAAATCAGTAATCGAATGTTTTCAGGCCACCTAGGCGCCGCCTAGTTTTTTTTAAATTTAAAAAAAATAAATTAGGGCCGCCTAGAGTCGCCTAGGTGTCCGCCTAGTTTTTTAAAATTTGTTTTTTTAAAATAAAAAATAAAATTAGGACCGTCTAGGCGGCGCCTAGACCCAAAAACGCCTAGAATCACCGATTTTGCAGAAATTGGGTGGCATTTGGCCGCCTAGCCCGATTTCTGCATCACTGATTATCATATATATACTTATAAATTATTAATACATACAATATGTTGTGTATGTAATATAACATTAATTTATACTAATAGTAGTATTATTTTATAAATATTATGAATTATCAAATATAATAATATTACTAATAAATTAATCTAATTTCATGCTATGAAATTCATTTGTAGTAAAGCTTGTGTTAGCCAAGAGATAAGTCTAATATGATCTAGATCTTCAATGTATGAAAATTAAGGGGGCGATTGTTTCAAATTTTTCAATGGTAATGGGAATGAAATTTCATTTTCCTTCTTTACTCTTACATACATATGTTGAATGAGAGTTTGTGTCCATAATTGTTAAATCATTAGTGTTGTGCTCTAATTTTGGAATAAGTTGACAAAAAAGAAAGTTGTTGTTGTTGGTATGAGGGATTGATTGAGGAGGATGATTATAGGATGAGATGAGGGTAATCAAATGAGGCTAATGATTACCTTATTAATTTAGGAGAAAAATTAATGTTGTATACCTCATTTGTTCTCATTACCTACTATTATCTTTACTCCCGTTATTATCATTGAATAATTTTCATACCAAACGCCCCCTAACTATATATACATACGTACTATAATGATATTATTTGTCAATGTATTTCGTTAACCATGCATGCATACATATATAGTTTAATTTTTTGTGTGGAACTTGTATGTTATATCATTAATTTATTTGAAAGCTTATATAATTAATACAATATAATGACAACAATTAACTAATATAATCGTCTTGAGTTAAATGTTAACTGATTTATTAGAGACCTTACTCGATCGTACAATGCGACATATACATATATTTATTTTTTCGTAGATAATATATATAAAATTGTATATATACTCGATCATATGTATATCTTGTTACATATTACTAGTTATATATATATGTATTTAGTTTTAGTTACATTAATTGAAAACTGGATCTACCCGCTATAGAATGAATTAATCCGGATCCAAATTTACATGAGGGAGCATCCGTTTGGATTTTCATCGCTAAACATGTGATCCGATGGCGACTCCATATTCAAGTATGTAGGAGGCGGTAGCGGAGGTCCATATCCATGCGGGTTGTAACCCGTATTTGAATTATAAGTCATCGGATATTGATGATGTGAAGCTGCATCATGATCTTGACCGCTGGTATACATAGGCATGGGCATGGGCATGGCATAGTGTGTTTGATAATTCATGTAATTACTACTGTGGTGCTCCATTTTATTTACTTCCACTTTTGCTTCCTTGCTTCTCTCTCCACCGCCGCCACTCTCTTTCTTCTCTTCTCCGCCGCCGTCGTTAGCTTTCTCTTTCTTGTCTCTCCCCTTCTCTCCGGCGGCGTTGTCTGTCTTAGGAGGTAGTATGTCTACTCCTCTTTTGAGCTTTTCTCTCAAATATGTGACGAGTTTCTCCACCTCCATCTTTCCCGTCACCGTGATCAAATCTTTGTGTAAATCCGTTATTACCGACTCAACCCCTATTGATCATATATAAAATTAACTTCTTTAAAATTATATAGAATTAAAAATATTTAAAAAATAAGTATGATTGCCCTATATATATATAGAAGGAAGGGGATCTCTTTCATTAATTGGGAATACTTTTTTAAAATAATGTCTTGTATTTTATTTATTTGGTTCCTACGTGAGATATTAATTATATATATATATATATATGCATGTGGGAATTAAATAAATTAATTTGAGATTAAATTTCTTTATAAATAGTAGTAATTAATACTACTAGCTAACTCACCCTCAACGTTCTTAAATATGATACGCTTGATTTTTTGTGCACATCCGTCGCAGTGCAGTTTGGTTTTCATCACCACGGTACTAATAGCAGCCTGAAGAAAGATAATAATATATCACTAATAGTATTAATGGATAAGAAAATTAATTAACAAAAAGGAAATTTGTCAAATCAATCATTCTTATTCCCTCGATCTCTCAATTTACATTTGCTTTATTTGAATGGTTGCTTTTAAAAGAAAATAATATTCACTCACAAAATTATAAATAAAATATAGGATTTTTTTATTTTTTTATTTAACGAATTTTTTTTACCACTATTTCAAATTGGTACAAAAATATTGCGTAATAAATAAAAAAGAATTGAATAATAGAGTATCTTTTTACATAATGTATTAATTTGAAATAATAATTCGTAAATGTAAGAGAAAATAAAAGTTTTTTGGTCTCGTAACTTATTGAGTGGCTGATTTTGATCCCAAAAATTTTAGCCCTTTGAGTTGTCCAATTTTGGTCCTATTTTTATTAGAGTTTCTGTGATATAGAGAAAAATAACTAAATAATATAAAACAAAAAAATTAGGTTATTTCGCAACCACGCCATCAAAGGTACCACAAACCCCCAAATTCAACTACCATGTGTATCGTGCATAATAAAAAATGATCTTATTTTTATCAAACTCATTTTTTCGGTGAAAATAGGATCAAATTGGACAACCAAAGAGTTACGAGACTAAAATCTAGAGGTCAATTTTTTTAGGACCAAAATCGAACACACAATAAGTCATGGGACCAAATTATTTTTTCTCATAAATATAACATTTCAAAATTAATGCATTGTTTAACCTCACACCCGTATATTTTAATATTCACTACTATGAAAGGGATATATAGTTATGATACATAATAATATTAGTATTACCTCTTTGTGTTTCTTATTATCATCGCCAGGTTTGTTTTCCTCTGGTTTCTTCTGATCGGATTTCTCCTCGGCGCCTTTCTTGTCACCTCCGGCGGTGGCGCCACCATCCTTTTTAGGCAGAGGGGAGATGAGCTCCACCTTCTTCTTTGTCTTGGTTTCAACTACCTCCAGGAGCCAAGTGGGGTCCACATTCCCGGTCACATTCAATTTCTTGGCGTTACAATCAGCCTTCACTTTCTCAACACCTTTACAAAATGGACCACACATTTCAATTATTTTTTGGCCCCTACAGATAAGCTTTAATGATTGTACCTTGTGCATTATTGTGTCTTCTATTAAATTTCTCACTCGGAAATTATTATAAAATAATGTTGAAATTAAATCTTTTTGAAGATTTGAATAGGTTTGGAACCAAGTTCCAACCAATGTTAAGAATCTAAATGTATTGTTTGCTTTTTTTAGATGTAACTTTTTTTAACATAATATTTGTAAAAAAAATAAAATTAATTCGAGTGTTTCATAATCTACCGTTCATTAGCAGCTTATGTGTAATATTTTATATTTTTACTTTAGTAATTATTGCAAAATTACATTGTTTAAGTGTTAGAGCAACTCCAACCCTGCGCTATGCGTTAGGGTGGAGATGGATTTTACCTCCAACCCAGCGCTACAATTTAGCGCCACATGAGAGTTGTGAACAGTGTCTCGCTGATTCTAGCGCGCACTATTCACCCGCGCTAAATTTTTTTTAAAAATAATTTTATTTATGTAATATTTTGTAATATTTTTAAGTTTAAATTGTAATATTTTTAGGTTTAAATTGTAATTATATAAATTAAACTTATTAAAAATTAAGAAAAATATATGTAGCGCAGAATGTAATGCGAACTGTTGGAGATGAATTTCAAATTCTGCGGCACTCTAGCACGAACTCTGTGCTAGAGTGGCGCAAACGGTTGGAGATGCTCTTATAAGTATTAATTTGAATAAAGTATAAAAGTTCAATTTTATTATATATTCTACATTTATTTATTAATAATTTTTTATGAGCTAAAAAATATATATATATTAGCTGATCAATAAGCGTAATTTTGTAAACTATATATTAATTGCTATTGATATTATATAGTGACAGCTAGTTTACGCTAGTCTATATAAAATAAAATAATAAAAAATAAACAAATTTCGGTTTGAAAA
>JAPKLY010002151.1:17681-28743 GCA_026898435.1 Prunella vulgaris | reverse complement strand
TTTTTGATGTCCAACCTGGACGTATTTGCCTGGTCCCATGAAGACATGACGGGGATCCCGTTGGAACATGCTTGCCACAGACTTAACGTAGATCCGACGAAAAGACCCGTACGCCAGAAGCGAAGAAAATATGGACCAGACAAGTACGCAGCTCTAGCAGTTGAGGTGGAAAAGTTGTTAGACAACCAACTCATCAAGGAGGCTTTGTGTCCGCAGTGGGTCGCGAACCCCGTCCTGGTGAAGAAACACAACGGGACTTGGCGACTCTGTATTGATTTCACGGACCTGAATAAAGCATGCCCGAAGGACAACTTCCCACTACCTCACATTGACCAGCTGGTGGACAGCACTGCAGGCCATGAAATGATGACATTCATGGATGCTTTTGTAGGCTATCATCAGATAGCTCTGCACCCGGAAGACCAGGAACACACGACGTTCTACACCAACAAGAACATGTACTGCTGGGAAAGAATGTCGTTCGGACTCATCAACGCCGGAGCTACCTACCAAAGATTGGTGAACAAAATGCTTGACCAACACATCGGCGAATCCATGGAGGTGTACGTGGACGACATAGTTGTCAAGAGTTTGAGGAAGGAGGACCACCTGAAACAAACCTTCGACATACTGCGCCACTACAACATGAAGTTGAACCCCAAAAAGACCAGCTTCGGCGTACACTCTGGGAAGTTCCTGGGGCACCTAGTTAGCCAGCGGGGAATCGAGGTCAACCCGACACAAGTCCAATGCATAATTGAAATGGGGATACCCGACTCCATCCAAAAAATTCAAAGACTAACTGGGTGCATGGCGGCCCTTAACAGATTCATCTCCAGGTCCGGTGATAGAAATTGTCCATTTTTCGAGGCAATTAAAGCAAACACACGAAGGTACAAAGAGGCGGCCAAAGCCAACGAGCTCCACCTCAAAAACCACTTCGTCTGGACAAGTGAATGCCAACGAGCCTTCGAAGATATCAAAACATACCTGGCGGACACACAGATTCTGTCAAAGCCAATACCTGGAGAGAAGCTGTATCTGTACCTAGCCGCGTCGGAGAATAGTGAAGATAGTGAAGATTGGGGGGCAGGAGAATAGTGAAGATAGTGAATAGTGAAGATAGTGAAGATAGTGGGGGGCAGGAGAATAGTGAAGATAGTGAAGATTGGTGCACCCCAATCCGAAAGTACTTAACTGACGGAACAACCCCCGTAGACACCTGGGAAGCTAGCCGGTTAGTAAAGCAAGCTGCCAGGTATACGCTGCTGGATGGCCAACTCTATAAACGTGGATTCTCTCTACCCCTACTCAAATGCCTAACTAGGAAGCAGGGGTCCGAAGTGTTAGAAGAAATTCACGAAGGGATTTGTGGGAGCCACGCTGGGGGGCAAGCATTGGCATATAAAACGATCAGACAGGGCTACTACTGGCCCACTCTCCGCAAAGATGCCATCAGCTTCGCTCGAAGGTGCCGAAAGTGCCAACTTTTCGCACCTAATATCCACTCCCCAGCCAACCAGCTTAAGTCAGTTTTCAGCCCATGACCTTTTGCGAAATGGGGTATCGACTTGATCGGCCCATTTCCACCTGGTAGAGGCGGTGTAAAGTTCGCTGTTGTAGCAGTGGATTACTACACTAAGTGGGCTGAGGCCGAAGCTCTCACAACCATAACCCAGGAAAGGATGATCGGCTTCATTTGGAAAAACCTGATCTGCAGGTTTGGACTCCCGCAGTCGGTCATCACTGATAATGGAAGGCAGTTCGACGGACAGAAGTTGAGGGACTTCTGCAGTTCATGGAACATCAAGAAACACTACTCAACTCCATATCACCCCCAGTCGAACGGCCAAGTCGAGGCGGTAAACAAGATCTTGAAACACATATTAAAGCTCCGCCTCGAGAAAAAGAAAGGAAGCTGGGCAGATGAACTCCCGGAGGTCCTATGGTCTTACAGAACTTCCTATAGGGCCAGTACCGGGGAGACCCCGTTTGCCCTAGCCTTCGGGACTGAAGCCGTGGTCCCGGTGGAGATCCAGAACAAGACTTGGAAGGTGGTGGGGTATGATGAAGAAAAGAATGATGAAGCCTTGGCAATAGAAAAAGATCTGATCGAAGAAACCAGAGCTTCATCAGAAATGAAAAACGCCACCTACAAGCGCAGAGCAGAAAAATATTACAACTCTCAGGTCCAAGACCGAAAGTTCAAGGTCGGCGACCTGGTGTTGAAAAAGAAATTAATGGCCCCACCAGGTGTATTCGGTTCAAATTGGGAAGGACCATTCCGAGTCACTGCAGCTTGGCCAAACGGTACCTATGATCTAGAAGACGCAGAGGGCAAAGCTTCATCATACACCTGGAGCTCGGCACACCTAAAGAAGTTCTACCAATAGACTAGAATCCTGTAACACCTGTAATAGACTAGTCAAAGGTTTACATCAGAAATATAGATGGCAACCGATGTAAATTACGTTGCTGTAAAAATTCAGAAAAATTCCCAAGTGTTTGGACCTGTGCAGCCCTCCGATCAGGCGAGCTGCACCAGGTCGCCAATTATGCTAGCTCGCCAAGCCCAGCTCGCCCACATGCTCAAAAGTCCGCAATGCGCAAGGACCAAGGTCCCAAACGTTATAATTAATAGCTCGAAGGCAAAGGCTAAAGTGCCCAAGGTCGCGAAGGTACCCTTCTTAAAGGGTTGCTAAGCACCTACTGCCATAAGTTAGAAAAATTCGTGAAAAAGACAAAAATGTCTAAGGCAAGGTTCATGAAACCCAATGGCCCAACGTGAATCAGTCGAAGTGTAGTTCGCTGCCCTAAGTGGCCTAAGACGAACGATTCGCGGCCCTAAGTGGCATAAGACGAAGAATACACACTCTTAAAACAGAGGTACAATTCGTAGTCGAAAGTGACGTAAAATGAACGATTCGTTTCTCAAAGTAGAATAAGACGAACAATTATGTACCAGAAAAATAAACAAGAACGAGCTATTTAAGAAATTATAACGTAAAGGCGCAAAGACGTAAATAAAGAGAGTTAGACAAAAAATGCTCGACTTATATTCAAAAGATACTTAAGAAATTTTCAAGTCCAAAATATACTTGAAAAAATCCTAAGTATGAGTAGCAGTGCTGGCCACAAAGGCCGACCAGCTAGCCATCTTTGAACTACAAAAAGCTCCTTCTGGGCGAGCTGCACGTGCCCGACGAGCTAAGTCTACTTAAAACAAAAAAGTGAAGACTACAAAAATAGAGCTCCTTTTAGGCGAGCTACGGAGCCTGGCGACCTACTACAACTTGGGAAATAAAAAGCTAATCTAAGAAAGCAGTAAAAGCCTAAGTATCGGGGGCATCAGCAGGGGCAGGGGCGACCTGGGCACCGGGAAGGGTGAGTTCGGCCTCTGTGGTGATATTACCAGTCAGCCCGCTGGCATCGAACTCGCCCAAATCTAGCATGGCATCCCCACATGCCTCTCGAAGTTGCTCCACAGTGGGCGGAGTCTGCTCCTCTTGGTTGGCGACCTCTGGTTCACCCAGATTCAGTTCCGGCACTGGGATAGTATTGATGATCTTGAACCGAGCCGGAACAAAATCCAGTGGAATTCCAAGTGCGGGGAGGTCGCCAATATCCAGCTCGGCATCATCGGGGAAGGGGACCCTATCCAAGCACTCCTTGAACTCGCCCACTATGGCCTTCACCTCGTCATCATGGTGAGCTCGCGCCCACCAGAGGGCCCTTAGGACCTCGGCATAACACTGCACGAAGCCCCGATCCGAGGCCTCGGCTTTCGCAGTTACCAGATCGGCCGAAGTGACAGCACTGCTGCGTAGTTCAGCGACCTCAAGTGCCTTCGCCTCCAATTCGGCCCTTTGCCTCTCGCACTCGGCGTTAGAGCTCTTCACCAGGCCCCGCTGCAGTGCGAGGTCTTTTTTCGTGACCAGGTGGCTATCGACCTCCAGGGCGAGCTGGGCAGCGAACTCTTCTTCCTTCGCTTTTATTTTCGCCTCGGTCTCCTGTTCGAGCCGGGCGAGCCGACGTTGGGCGGCCTCAAGTTGCTCGAGGGCGCTCTGCTCGGCGGCCAACGAGGCCGCAGCCCTCTCCTCGGCGAGCTGCACCTGTTTCTTCGCCTTGTCGGCTGACTCCGCCAACGCCAGCATTCGCTTGTTCCTATCAGAACGACCCGCCTCCAGCTCGTCAATCTGCTCAAGAGCCTTCTGGTTGGCGAGCACCACCCTGCTCGCATAGTGGGTCGAGAGAAGAAGATTCTCTCTCAAATCTTGGCTATTGACACCCGCCACCAGTGGAGTCGTCCAGTGCCTAGGCATCTCGCTTACAGCATTCCGGGCTATGCCCGGAGGGAGATTCCGCATCGATGTGAGAGAGCGAGATCGCTCAAAGGCATGCAGGGCCTCGTGGCGGTTAGGGAAGGCAATTGGGGCATAACTGCGAGATCAAAACAGATGGAAAATGTTAGAAAAATAAAATAATGACGGGCAAAAGGGAGTCAATTTGGCGAGCTACTTACTGAGCTCGGTCAGGGTCCCAACCAAGCAGTGTGTCATCGGTGGTCTGCACGCCGAATGGAGAGGGCGAGGGGGGCGAACTTCGTATGGGCGTGACCGCCAATGGGGCGGTGGATTGAACAGATCCCCCCTGCCCCGACCTCGCCGAGATCCTCTCAGCCCGGTCGGACTCCTCGTCGACCAGGCCCGTATACCTAGTCCTCTTACGAGCCTGGATGTTCTCCTCACCAGCCCGGGACCCATCACCCCGTTGGGGTCCTTTCTTTCCTCGACCCCGCTCTGAGGGGGCAACAGCTCGCCCGACACCTCGGCTGCCCCTGGCGACCTCCGAAGCCTTGGATTTTTTGGGAGCTTTCTCCTTCTGGGCTCCCGACCCACCTGCCTCGCCCCTTTTGGAGGCGAGCTCCGCCTTCTTGCTCGCCTCCAGTGCGAGCAAGGACGGCGGGGCTAGTCTGTTGGGGCGAGGTGGGCCCATCTCGAATCGCTCCTTTACAATTTGGTAGGCCGCGGGGACCTCGGCGATCGGGATAGCGACAAAGCTACCACCTGCATAAAAAAATCACACAAGTGTCAGCACAATGAGCGAGCTACATTCCCCCATAGGCGAGCTGCAAAG
Source organism: Prunella vulgaris (assembly GCA_026898435.1). Classification (NCBI taxonomy): domain Eukaryota; kingdom Viridiplantae; phylum Streptophyta; class Magnoliopsida; order Lamiales; family Lamiaceae; genus Prunella; species Prunella vulgaris. The sequence goes on along the minus strand of JAPKLY010002151.1, from coordinate 23,607 downwards.
AGTTGGACCTGGGAGCTCGGGGCCTTGGATGTCAAGGTGATGCGGCAGTGTGAGGAGCCCGGCGAGCCGCAGGCAATGGTGCGCGCACAGGTGGGTGACCTGTCTATCCTTCTCGCTCCTCAAATAGCAAATGGCGCGCACCACGTCGAACTGCTCCGACACTTTAGGCCTGCCCCGGCTGGATTTGTGTCGCTTCGGAACTGCAAAAGGAAAGGAAATTAGAATTAGTATATCTAATTCAACCCACGCACACCGAAATAAGCAACCTACTGCTGGCTTCCCCATATCCCTCGGGAGTGGGGATACGGTCACCCCGCCCATGATACGTGCTGGAGGCTCGCCAGTCACCTCCTATGAAGAAAAATTGTTTCTTCCAATCACGGATTTTATTGGGTAGGTCCCCCAGAAATTTCTCCCCCGGACGTGCTTTCAGATAATAATATCCTGCGCCGTCCTGTGTCCGTTTGGTCACGGCAAAAACCTCGCCCAAGTCTGCTGAGGTCGTCGCATTCTCGTAACCTTCCAGCCCAAAAACGGACAGGGCGGCGATAAGGTTGCTCCACGCGTTCGGTGTGAGTTGGGTGATGGCCAGATTATTGTCAGCCAGATATTGGCCGATAATCGGATGCAATGGCAACGAAAGCCCGGCCCTCAGAACATCTACATTCAGGGCGGTCATCCCCTCAGGAGGTGCGTCAGCCCGCTCATCCTTCATTGGAGCATACATGAAGATGTCCAGGGGGATGCGATACTCCCTGCGTATGACTGGCAGGTCGCATTCATCAATTAGGCTCACCACCTCGCCGGCTTTGAACTCGGAGGGGGCAACTTCTTCCAGGTCGGCGAGGTCTGGGCGAGGTACCCTATTCGGGCAAGGGAAGCTCGCCGCATACTCGGCAATGTACTCATTCCAGTCAAACGGGTGAACCACCTGGGTGGGGACCTGGTACTCTACCAATTGGGGTTCCGGGAAACCGATACGGCGGAACCACTCGAGAGTAACTCCTTCCAGGTCGCCACCCTCCTCGCCGACCTCGGCACCACCCTCATCAACTTCCTCGGGCCCTTCATTGCCGCTAGCAACTCTTTCCTCTTGGGCGACCTCGCCACCCTCCTCCCATACCTCGCGGCACACAGAACTGGAGGCTCCTTCCTCCGGGTCGGGACGTAGCTCGCTGGGCAGTTCGCTGCGTGGCTCGCCGGACACCTGGCGAGCTACCGAGGTCGCCTCGGAGCTGGAGCCAATTTCCACATACGAAACCCGGGGTGGCTCATCCTCAGTCATTGGCCGTTTGTCAGGATTTCGGCCAGATAGGGTTCTACTTGAAGAGCGTGTCGACATTGTCTCAGAAAGTTCAAAAGTCCCGAAGTCCAAAATCCAATAGTCAAGGGTCAGGGAGATTCAAAGGTTCTCGGCGCAATCCACGGTCCGAAATACCGTAATGACGATGAACCAGCAGAAGAATCAAATAAAAGATAGAAGAGAAGGGAAAGAAGATCGAATCCTACCTTGAAGAGCCTTCGAAAATCCGTCGAGCACAAGAAAAATCGGTCGCCGGGAAAGCTCTGGAATTCGAAATGCAAAAAGTGAAGAAATGAATCCACCTCACCCTATTTATAGACGTCGGGGCGAGGTGCAATATTCGCGAAATGCAGGGGCCTGTCTGCAAAAATTCAAAAGATAGCATTATTGTGGGCGGGAACCGAGGTCTCAAAAGGCGTGCATGACCCCTGGATTCCCGCACCACGTCGGCCAGAAGCAACCACCTGGGTTGAGTTCGCTTGTCAACCCAACAATCATCCATAGGTAGTTCGCCATGTTTTAAGTTTTCCAGCTCGCTTGCACATTCGACAAGGTCATAGTGCATGCGAGCTGGGGGCAAATGTTGATATGGCGAACTAACACTATCGACATGGGGCAATTACGCAAGGCTTAGCAGGTCGCCAGGACCCATCAGGATCCTTGAAGATGCGGAGCTCGCCCACATGGAGGTAACCTACAAGCGGAGCTCGCCCAGAGCTCGCATTTTATCCCTGGGAAGGTCTCGCCGAGCTCCATCATCACATAACGTTCGTGGATCACAAGGCACCAGAGCCCGCCCTGGAGCTCGCCCGAACCGCCTAGGCTCATCTCCGAAGCTCGCCGACGAGCTCGCCTATCAGTCGAATAGAACTCCGATGGTGTGCTCTTTTTCCCTCCGTCCGGTTTATCCACAAGGGTGGTTTACGGCGAGGTTTTTAATGAGGCCCATCTAGTCTAAGGCATAGTAGTAGGATGAGGCATGATAAAGGGAGCAGTGTGAGAGACCAAGACGAGGGTAAGGAACCCTCGTCAACACCGGAAGCCACATAGGCTCGTAAGGTGCCGTCTCACACTCACACGCCTATAAATAAGATCTCTCTTGTACTATTCACACAATTCTCACAATTCTGAAAATCAATGCTACCACTCTGGCAATATTTCTCTCTCTAAACTTTCTATTCGCTCCTCATATTTTACATCCAAGAATACAAATTCTTGGATTATTGTTTGATAGGATTAACATGACATAAGGCCACATAAACAAACGTGATTAATAAATTCTATCAACAGTACAAATTTATTAAAAGTCTCATTTTTCCCTCCATCTTTCTTGAACATATATTTGTGGAGAGACAGTCATGGCCGCATACTCAATTCTTCAATCTCACATGCTCAATTATTCCACATACTCAATTATACAAAAATCTCACAAAATAAATTGCAAACCCATATTCTGGATTCTCAATAAAGTGCACCGTCAAACGACACTGCTGATAGAGCTTCAACGCTGGAGAACTAAATGGAAGACAGGAAACACGGACAATATTAACAAATCTTGCAAAAATATTGATTATAATAGGCAGAAAATGATTTTCTTGATCGTGTTTTTTCTTGGGCAGATTTGAAAATTACTTACCCCTACCAAATATTATTGAAAGCTCTTTTCTTGATCTTTTCAGCCCTACCAAATGGGTAGTAAGGAACTAAGGGTATGTTTATTTTGGATTTATACGAGTGTAGCAAGTCATGACTATAAAATCATTGGATGCAAAAATCTTGATGAATAGTAAAAATATTTGTTTATTTTGAAATTTAGGTAGGTAAGGATATTACTTTATGTCAAATTAGAGTGTGATAATGATTGATATTATAAGTATAATATATGTATTTTAGGTGTGTTGTGTTGAAAAAAGTAATCTATAACTATATAATAACAAAATCTTATTCCTTATTTGGAAACTTTTTTAAATTTATAACCTACTTTCTAAAATTATTAACATTATTATTTAACTTAATAATATAATTAAATTTAGTTAATGAAAATTTTGAAAAGATTTACATTAAAAATCAAAAGACTAACCTTATTTAATTAAGTGGCTTTTCAATTTCTTTGCAATATAATTATAATTCAACTTATAATGATATCAATGCATTTTCAGTAAATTTTATTTTAAATAAATAGCATTTCAATTATTTTGTAAAATATAAACAAGTTCTGATTCAACTCATAGCAAAATCAATGTATTTTCAATAAATTATATTTCAATATTTTGACTAATTTCAAAAAGTAAAATTTCATGCATGTTACTCTAAACTATTTTTTTCATATTCAATTTACACATATATATATATACTAGCTAGCGATATTACGCATCATACTATAAAGGAGTACTTATGCAATAGAGTACATATTAAAGATATAATAAAATTCAAATCTAAATTATTAATCTATTATCTTAATATTATTTATTTATTTTGATATATAGTTGACTACTTAAATTTAAGAAAATTTTATTAGTATTTTCAATTTTCAATATTATATTTAAAATTTTACTATTTTGTTAGTTTAAAAGATAATATAAATATAAATATATATAATTAATTAAATAATTATGAGATACTTATACATATATTACCTCACATAAATTATTTATTAACAAAAAAGATGAAAAATTAATAAATAACAATTAGTTGGAGAGCAGAATAAACTTAGTTTAGATTTGTAATATATTTTATCTCATATTAAAATATTATGAATGTTAAATCGTGCACCGCACTAGATGAGAATAATATTTTTTCAAAACCTTAAGTTAAAGGTGTCATACCCTAATTATATATATATATATATATATATGTATTTATAAATAGGTGGGTGTAGTAAGTAATAAGAATAAAAAAAAAAGGAAACGAAAGAATTAGATAAGAGGTTACGTGTGAGGTAAAGAGAGTAAAAGAGGATGAGTAAGGTTTTAGCTACAGTAACTAGATAATACTACCTCCGTCCCGGAACTATTTTCATAGTAGTTTCGGGCACGCGAACCAAGGAAAAATAAATATGTGAGTGTAAAGTTAAATAATAAAATAAGAAAAAGTGTATTTTATTGACTTTTGTGAGAGAGAAAAATTTCCTTTTTTGGTGTGTGAAAGAAGAGTTGAGACGTCCAAATAAAAAAAGTGTGAAATTAGTTTTGGGACGGAGGGAGTAGTAAGAACGGAATAGGATTAAAAAAAAAAAAAAGTTAATTAAAAGAGAAAGAAGGAGAAGAGCGCTCGAGGAAGAATTAGCAGGTATAATCTGTTTTTATCAATTCTTACTGAAACTATGCATACCATATATCGAAATACTCGTGTCGAGTCGTAGATTAAGTAATTGAAATCGGTTTGTGGATTGGATGCTTGTAGTGACGGGAAATCTGTGCTAAAGGTTCGAAAATACAGAATTTTTATGAATTTTCTCCCGATTGTCGCCGTCGTTCCGGTGAGCGATAGGCGGCGAAAGTAATATCGTTTTGAAGCTTGCCAGGAGTAGATTATCGTTTTTACTTTCAGTTTAGGATTTCGGTAGATTAACTCATATGAAATCTAAGCCTGAAGTTGGACTGTTGAACTGAGTTGAGCGTGGAAACTTCACCCTGTTAGTCGAATTGGTTGATGGATTTCTAATAATTAAATTATGTGAAGTTGGTCATAGGATAGATTTGAGTCGAAAGAGTAGGGGGATTGAAGCTGGGAAGCTGGAACCGTCCGGAATGAAATTCCGGCGGTCACAGTGAACGGCCAACTTTTCGGCCGTTGTTCTCCGGTGGCCGTTTAAGTCGAATGTTAGGTAGAAATGAATGCTGAGATTGTGAGGATTCCAGTGGTGTTGTCGGTTTTCTCATCGGAGTTGTGTAGGGGCGGGAAGGACAATTTTGAAGAAAAGCTTATACTATTGGGGAGGAGTATGAGAATTAGATGAATAGTAAGGACTAGATTGAAAATTAAAAACTTACCCAGATTCTTACTTTAATAACTATTCTGCCCCTATTCTTCAGATGGCCATAGAATCTTCGTTTTACGTCCGATTTGACCCTACCAGATGTCAAAATGTTCGAAATTCCAAGACCTACAGTTTGGTATAAAGAAGTTAGACTATGAAGAGTTATTAAAATGACTATTTTACCCTTTAATCCTTAAAATTTATTCCAAATCCTTCATTTTAAGTCCGTTCTTATCAGAACAAGTTTCTATATACTCTAAATAAGTTTATTACTAGGAGTAGACCGTCTAATTAATCATTTTTTTACGATAATAGTTTGATAGTTTCTTAAACGTGCAATAAATCCTTGTAGGGCCGGAAAGAGTTACCGAGGTTGAAGCTGCATCTTTTCAAGACACACTCACACCCTAGTTTCAGGTGGGATGATTTTCACTCTTCATTGAGTTTAACTTTCAATGTTATGATTGTGATGATAAACTGTGATATGTGTTGGGTATATGATATGGTCATACATGAATACGTAATACATTTGTCAAGATGGGTAATGACCCACACTATATGCAAGCCGAGTAATGGCCCGTACTATATGCAAGCTGGGTAATGGCCCGTACTATATGCAAGCCGGGTAATGGCCCGTACTATAT
>JAPKLY010002151.1:0-17671 GCA_026898435.1 Prunella vulgaris | reverse complement strand
GGGTAATGGCCCGTACTATATGCAAGCCGGGTAATGGCCCGTACTATGTGCAAGCCGGGTAATGGCCGTACAATGTGTGCATGAGTTGCATTTTCATATCCTATGTTCTATGCATGTCCGTTTATCAGTGCAATCATTGAGGTTATCCCACTGGATGTATTTGAGACACTCACCCTTCTCCCTTACATATTATTTTTCTCAGATGTCAAGTGTGTGGTGGGAGAATAATCATGATGAAGTATAGTAATGTAAAAGTATGTGTGAAATTGTGACGTCTTCGGTTGAGTACTTTGGTACAAGGGGTATTGTAACTAGAAGTTACTTTTATTGCTTTATATGTATAATTAGTATTTGGGAGCAAAGTTTCTTGATCTTGTTTTTGTATATGTATATAAACGTATCAGTACGCACCTGTTGTTTTGGGGTTACTATTTTGTAACTGGTTATAGCTTCCGCTTATAAAAATTAACCTTTCACTTTGTAATTTTTATTTGGTAACGCTTCAGCCCTAAGACAACTTTATTTTCTTTTTCAAACTGAATTTACGGGGCGTTACAAAAGGGGTACCAAAATGAGGATCGTAACTTTACAGACTGAAAAAATGAGGAAAATAACTTTTGAGCTAGCAAAATAAAGACCACAATTTTTTCAGACTGTCAATTTAAGGATAATAACTTTTAAAAGTTTGCAAATTGAGAAAAAAAGTCAACCTGAATTCAGGTTAATTTTAGCGTATTTTGACTCAAAATCTTGCCCAAATCCAACCCAAATCAAATTTTGTGAATAATGAATTGTGCAATAATTTTTGAAACATAGAAAGTAACATATAGAAGAATTAATACTCGACATTGTAATTTTAAATTCATTTATATTATAAGATAAGTAATGATATGTATAGAACTTTAATTTTATTTAATAAATATCATTGATCGTGCATCGCACGAGTGAAAATACTAGTAATAGGTAATATAAATATATTGTTTTTAAAAGAATAATAATATGTATTTTTAGGTATGGATTAATTTTGACATTTAAAAATCAGAATTTAAATCCTAAATTTATAAAAAATATGATTGCAAAGTCCTATGTCCATTCGAATTAGTTCCAAAATAAACGTACCCTGAGAATTTGAGTTGGCTTCCTCAAATTCCCTCAGATATTGTTATTATTTGGTTTATAAAAGGTCCCAAAAAAAAAAAAAAAAAATTGAACATGTGGCCTCGTTTTCATATGTCGTTGCATTATGCATACCACACATGATGTGATAATTGTAATACCTCGAATTCGATCAAACATATCAAATTAAAATATCAAATATAGTGTAAATATTTTTCATGTTATACTCACAAAAATAAGATTGGTATATAATAATTTGGTTTAATTCAAATTCTTAGTAAATGAATAGTTCAGATTACACAAAATATTATGTGTGTAATACACACAGAAAAATAGAACGTGTATATTATTAATTTTGACTTGATTCGAATTGTGATTTGATCCAAACTATCAATTTATTGACAATTTGAGTTGGGTCAAATTATTATACTAGTATTCTATTTTGTTAAGTACCTTGGTTTAGATTTTGATGTGTGCAAAACAATGTGTTTAATTTGTGTAAATTGATCTAATATTTGTGCTAAGGAAATTGGTGTTTGAAACATATAGTTGTAAGTGAAGTCTGCAGCTGTATACTTGATCATTGTACAGCTAGACATGACCCTACAGCTGTAAGGTTTCTCTACAGCTGATTTTTCTTATTGACAGGACTCTACAGCTGCAAGGTTGAAAACTCTACAGCTACAAAGAACCGTTTGAAGAGATGGTACAAGTCAGAGATTATTTGAAGTTAATGAAGACTCTTAAACACTATTATTGTAGCTCTCAAGCACTCACTAAACTGTATTTAAGTGGAGATTATTTCTAAAGAAATTTGGAGGATAATGAAGATTAGTTTGAAGACAGCCAGAATTCTGAAGGAAAGGACAATAGTATAATCAGTACTATCCTGTGTGAAAAATGAGGACCACTTCATACATGCCAAAGGGAGAGAGAGGAGCCTTATCCGGATTTCAAATTTGAATTTCCAACGGATAAGTCACACCACTCAATCTATAAATAGAAGAAGTCCTCAGAGGAAGCAACAACAACAACCCTGAGCATACAAGCATTCTGCCTAAGCAAATCTACAGCCAACAACTTTCTGAGAGAGCTTTATTTGTTTTTATTCTTTGCGATTCATAGGATAGTTGGTTAGGATTTTATTAGAAAGAATCACATATTTGGTTGTTGTTCCAACACCTTTTTAATTTCTACTTAGTGTAGATATCTCTTTGTTAGGTTTTGTAAAACTCTTTGTGAGTTATATTCTGAGTGAATAGGGTAGTTTAATCTCTTTTTAGAATAGAAATCTGAGTGAACCTAGTGTTGATAGAATTTCTTAATCGTGTTCGTTTATGTGGCTCTTTGTAACGGATTAATTCTACCAAACAATAATCTTATGATTTGTGTTCTTGGGTATAATATGAAGAGAGAGTGTAGAGAGTTTAGAGAGAGAAATATTGTAGTAAGGATTGTATTGATTGTGTGAATTGGAAAAACTGTATGAATAGTACAAGAGAGGTCTTATTTATAGGTGCGCGAGTGTGGGACGACACCTTATGAGCCTATACGGCTTCCGGTGTTGACGAGGGTCCGTAACCCTCGTCTTGGTCCCTTGCACTACTCCTTATGTTGTGCCTCGTCCTACTACTATGCCTTAGACTAGATGGGCCTCATTAAAAACCTCGCCGTAAATCACCCTTGTGGATAAACCGGACGGAGGGAAAAAGAGCGCACCATCGGGGTCCTATTGACTATCATGCGAGCTCATAGGCGAGCTCGGAGATGAGCACTCGGGCGGGCTCAGAGATGAGCACCCAGGCGAGCTCAGAGGTGAACACTCAGGCGAGCTCCGACTCCTTGATGCCCGGAGGTGTGCTTGGCACTCTAGCGAGCTCGCGGGCGACCTCTCAGGTGATATCTTGATTCTCTGATTTGCCTCGAGTAGCTCACCCATCAACAATTGCCCCCCAGCTCGCCTTCATCATGACTCAAGGCATGTGTGGGCGAGCTGGCATGCCGGACTCTCGGGCGAGCTCCTGCAAGGCGGTCTCTCGAGCTGACGTGGGTGGAGTTCGAGGCGTCGCACACGTGCCCATAGGTGTTGTTTCCCTCGCCCCTAAAAATAACTTTTCAACTTCTTTGCAAAAAGGTCCCTGGTCTTTCAGGAATTTCGAGCTCGCGCCCAACGTCTATAAATAGGCGAAATCGAGGAAATTCCTCACTTTGCTTCTTCACTTCTCAGCGTGCATTTCCAGCGATCGTTTCTCTGCTTCAGACGCGTCTCCGAACATCTCCCAAGGTAGAAATCCGGATTTTTCTTCTTTCTTGTTTCAAGTTCTTTTCGTTGAAATCCAAAACTTTCCGGACGCCTACACCATGTCTGAGAATTCTTCGAGTCGCACCCCTCCGAATCGCGATTTGGGAAAATGACTTATGACTGATGACTGTTCGAACCCCCAAGCGGCACCTGTGACCATCTCCTCGGGCTCCGGGGCGAACTCCGAAACTTTCCCGGACAGGGGCGAGCTCTTGGGGTCAGTTCGTTCTGACTCCGGCGAGCGGGCTACTAGTTCTGGTGAGCAATCCCCACTCCGCAAGCTCTGGGACTACTCTGAGCGAGCTCCCGGGGGAGCCGCGGCCCCGGTCGGAGAAGAGGTCGCCGAGACCGAGACCGAGGTTGGAGCCAGCGACATTGCTGGCGAGCTGGCCCGCGAGGTCGACGAAGAGGTCGGCGAGGATATGGGGACGGAGGTCACTTATGAATACCTCCGTTTCATCGACTTTCCCTTTCCCAAGCTCCTGGAACATCAAGTCCCCGCCGAGGATGTGAATGAGTTCGACTGGAGCGAGTATGTGAGAGTCCATGGGGCGAGCTTCCCCTTACCCCGGCGAGCTCCGATCCGAAGGGCCGCTGGCAAATTTGACCTCAAGGCAAACGGGGTGGAAAGCATCATGAGCGAGTTTGCCCTCCCGGATATTCGGAGGCGGTTCCGTATTCCGCTGGACATTTTTATGTATGCCGCCGAGGAGAAGGAGCGAGCCAACCTCCCCCCTGCCGGGCTCACGGCTATCAACTATCACACCTTGAAGGCTGGGCTCACCTCGCCCCTCCACCCCATCATTGGGCAGTTCCTGGCGGACACGGGCCTCGCCATAACACAGCTTACTCCGAACGTATGGAGTAACCTGTTGGCAGCTCTGACCATTTTTGGCCTCGAGGGTTATGAGAATCGGCTGAGCACGGTGGAGATCAGCGAGCTCTTTAATGTGATCCGCCAAGTGAGGGAGGGGAAATGATATTACTCTTTCCAAGCTCGCCCGGGGGGCAAATTTTTAGGCGACTTCCCCAATAAAGTCCGGGACTGGAAGGAGCAGTTCTTCTTTATTGGGGGAGACTGGCGAGCTTCTAACGGTCGTGGAGGGCGCATCCCTACTCCCGAGACTTACAGGGAGGCGAGCTGTAGGTGGCGTACCTTAGTGTGTGTGCGTCGGATTAGATTGTTGATCTAATCTATCTTTTTACAGGTTTGAAGCACCACAAGTCGAGCCGCGGGAAGCCGGAGGTTTCAATTGGCTTCGAGTTCGTGCGGACAGTGTGTTGTTTGCGAGAAAAGAAAGATCGCGAGATCGAACATTTGTGCCAACATCACTACCGCAGGCTCGCCGGCCTCATCACCTCGCCACACCACCTCGCTGCTCAAGGTTTTAAACTTTTCCATTATGAAGTCCCTACAGCTCGCTGCCTCATACGTCGAGGTCTCCAGATTTACTTGATCATTTATCGTGCAGGTGTAGGCCCCGCTGCCGATCTCCCGCCCGTTGAAGTTCCCGAAGCCTACCACTTCCTAGCTCGGCAGCTGAGGATGGGTAAGCCTCGTCCGGGGAGGGAAGGCATCCCCTCGGGAGCGGTCTTGGATGCTACGAAGAAACTCGAGCTCACCAAAGCCGCTGATAAGGCTGGGGGCTCGGGCTCTTAGAGGACCTCGGCGCCTCCCCAAACAAAGGAGAAGGTCGCCGTTGCTAAGAAAGGGGCGGGCCGAGGTTAAGACCTTGAACGGGGCACCCAACCCCCTCCACTCCACCAGACGAGGCGAGCTCTCCACCGAGGGGATGGCTCGCGGGTAAGTGAAGAAGAAGCTCGCCCCGCCAAGCGAGTTAGGGTTGAGGGCGGCTCCATCGAGCATAGCGGGCGAGGCGGCTCCGGATCGACACAAGCAGGGTCAGGGCGAGCTCTCGCCACTCAACCTTCTCAAGCACCTCCAACTCCTCAGAGTCCGCCCTCACCGTCTCCCTACGGGGTCCCTATTCGGGATGATACCCTTCTTGGGCTCAACCCTGATAGGTTCGGGTAAGTGGGCGACCTCTTTTGAAGTTGGAAGCCATTGTGATCTTCCTGATTTGTGCTAACTGATTTGAGTGTGTGTAGGTATACTCCCGCCGAGCTCCTGCAGCGACCTGAATCTCTCCACACCACCGAGCGGTGCAAGGCCCTGAGCTTGTCGAGGGATTTTCCGGAGGGGTCAGCTCGCCGGATATTCACTGAGGCCCCCAAGTACCTCTCCGGCTCGGAGCTCGCCATGATCGAGAGGCAAAAGCCCACCGACAAGGCGAGGTTGGCGATGCACTATGCCTGTGCAGCGATGGCGGCGGCCCAGCTTGTCACCGATGAAATCATCGCCGCTGACAGAGCTCGCCACGATACGATGAGGGCGCTAACCAAGGTGGGAGACGAGCGGAAGAAGGCTCTTGAAGAGCTCGCGAGGGCTGAGACCAAGATGAAGGCCTCACTGGAGGCGGAGCGGCTCGCCGTTAAGAAAGCAGAAAAACTTCAAGCCGACCTCCGCCAACAACAGGCCGAGCTTGAGGAAGCCCACCGGACACTTGCCACACGGGATGAGGAGCTCGCTCTGACCCGGGTTGAGGTAGGGCTCCTTTGGGATCAGAGCCGAGGGAATTCAGAAGAGTGCCAGAGGCTGCGGGAGGAGGTCGCAGCTAAGGCCCTAGAGATCGCCGAACTCAAGAGCCACTACGACGCCGTCATCACGCCTGAGGCATTGGAGCTCGCAGAGGTGGTCGCCACTGACAAGGGCCTCGTGCTATGCTTTGCTGAGGTTATCCGCTCCTTCCAATGGGCACGGATTAATAATGATAGTGAGTGGGAAGCCCTCGTCAGCGAGTTTGAAGATTGCTTGGAGAAGTCCTCGATCCCCCTCGGCACGGAGTTAAACATTGGAGACCTCGCAGGCTATGGGATCAATCTTGACGCTGCTCGTTAAAAATTCAACATTATTCAGACGAAACAGATCTTGACTGCCGACCTTGCCCAGGAGACTGAGGGTGCTGAGGGGGATGCTGTAGGCGAGGTCCCGCCGACGATGGAGCAGATGCAGGAGGTCTGCGGGGACGCGATGATCAACGTGAGTGAGCTCGACACCAGTGGACTCTCTGGGAACATCACCTCGGATGTCGAGCTTGCCCTTCCCATCAGCCAGGTCGCCCCTGCTCCAGAGGTCGCCGATCCGGAGGCTTAGGCTGGTTTTTCTATTGCTTTCCTAGTTTAGTTTTTATTTTCCGAGTTATGATAGGTTGCCGGGTTGTGGAGCTCGCCCAGAAGGAGCTCCATTTTTGTAGCTTTTGATTTTTGTTTAAGTAGATCTAGCTCGCCGGGCACGTGCAGCTCGCCCAAAAGGAGCTTTTTGTATTTCAAAGGGCCAGCTGGTCGGCCTTTGTGGCCAGCATAGCTACTCATACTTAGGATTTTTTCAAGTATATTTTTGACTTGAAAATTTCTTAAGTAGCTTTTGAATATAAGTCGAGCATTTTTTGTCCAACTCTTTTTATTTACGTCTTTGCGCTTTTACGTTATAATTTTTGAAATAACTCGTTCTTGTTTATTTTTCTGGTACATAATTGTTTGTCTTATTCTACTTTGAGAAGCGAATCGTTCATTTTACGTCACTTCCGACTACGAATTGTACCTCTGTTTTTAGAGTGCGTATTCTTCGTCTTACACCACTTAGGGCTGCGAATTGCTAGTCTTAGACCACTTAGGGCCGCGAACTGCACTTCGATTGATTCACGTTGGACCATTGGGTTTCATGAACCTTGCCTTAGACATTTTTTGTCTTTTTCGAGAATTTTTCTAACTTATGGCAGTAGGTGCTAAGCAACCCTTTACGAAGGGTACCTTCGCGACCTTGGGCACTTTGGCCTTTGCCTTCGAGCTATTTAATTACAACGCTTAGGACCTTGGTCCTCGCGCATTGCGGATTTTTGAGCATGTGGGAGAGCTGGGCTTGGCGAGCTCCTTAGAGTAGTAGGCGATCTGGTGCAGCTCGCCAGGTTGGAGAGCTGCACAGGTCCAAACACTTGGGAATTTTTCTGACTTTTTATAGCAGCGTAATTTACATCGGTTGCCATCGACATTTCTGATGCAAACTTTTGACTAGTCTATTGGTAGAACTTTTTCAGGTGTGTCGCGCTCCAGGTGTATGACGAAGCTTTGCCTTCTGCGTCTTCCAGATCATAAGTACCGTTTGACCAGGCTGCGGTGACCCGGAACGGTCCTTCCTAGTTTGAACCGAATACACATGGTGGGGTCATCAATTTCTTTTTCAACACCAGGTCTCCGACCTTGAATTTTCGGTCTCGGACCTGAGAGTTGTAATATCTTTCAGCTCTACGCTTGTAGGTGGCGTTCTTCATTTCTGACGAAGCTCTAGTTTCTTCGATCAGATCCTTCTCTACTGCCATGGCTTCGTCATTCTTTTCCTCATCATACCCCACCACCTTCCAAGTCTTGTTCTGGACTTCAACCGGGACTACGGCTTCAGTCCCGAAGGCTAGGGCAAATGGGGTCTCCCCGGTGCTGGCCCTATAGGAAGTTCTATAAGACCATAGGACCTCCGGGAATTCGTCTGCCCAACTCCCTTTCTTTTCTTCGAGGCTGAGCTTCAATATGTGTTTCAGAATCTTGTTCACCGCCTCGACCTGGCCGTTCGACTGGGGATGATATGGAGTTGAGTAGTGCTTCTTGATGTTCCATGAACTGCATAGTCCCTCAACTTCTGTCCGTCGAACTGCCTTCCATTATCAGTGATGACCGACTGTGGAAGCCCGAATCTGCAGATCAGGTTCTTCCATATGAAGTTGATCATCTTCTCTTGGGTTATTGTTGTGAGAGCTTCGGCCTCAGCCCACTTAGTGTAGTAGTCTACTGCTACAACAACGAATTACACCGCCTCTACCAGGTGGAAATGGGCCGATCAAGTCGATTCCCCATTTCGCGAAAGGCCACGGGCTGAAAACCGACTTCAATTGGTTAGCTGGGGAGTGGATATTCGGTGCAAAAAGTTGGCACTTTCTGCACCTTCGAGCGAAGCTGATGGCATCTTTGCGAAGAGTGGGCCAGTAGTAGCCCTGCCTGATCGTCTTGTATGCCAATGCTTGCCCCCCAGCGTGACTCCCACAGATCCCTTCGTGAATTTCTTCTAACACTTCTGACCCCTGCTTCTTAGTTAGGCACTTGAGTAGGGGTAGAGAGAATCCACGTTTATAGAGTTGGCCATCCAGCAGCGTATATCTGGCAGCTTGCTTTGCTAGCCGACTGGCTTCCCAGGTGTCTACGGGGGTTGTTCCGTTTGTCAAATATTTTTGGATTGGAGTGCACCAATCTTCACCATCCTCGCTATCCTCCTGCCCCCCACTCGAAGTTTGATTTATCTTGTAATCGGACGTCGAGGGGTTTTTCAGTGTGGTGATTACAACCTTCGTGAATTCAGCTTCGCCGTTGCTAGTAGCTAACCGGGCTAGAGCATCTGCTTGTGTGTTTTCTAGCTTCGGTATCGAATTGATGTAAACCTGCGTAAACATCGAGATTAGATGCGCGGCTATCTTTTGGTAAGCCATCATCTGCTGGTCTTTTACCTCATATTCCACCCGGACTTGGGATATTATTAGTTGGGAATCTCCGAAAACTTGAAGATTGGTTGCCCCCACAGCTAATGATAGCCTAAGTCCTGCTATCAACGCTTCATACTCCACCTCGTTGTTGGTTGCTCGAAAGTCGAACCGGATTGCGTAGGTGAAGACTTATCTGTCTGGGCTGATCAGGACCACGCCGGTGCCTGCTGCTACGCTGATTGATGATCCGTCCACGTAGAGATGCCACAGAGCTATACGCCCCCTCATCGGATCTTGTGGGAAAGTTAGCTCGACGATAAAGTCGGCAAGCGCTTGTCCCTTGATCGCTGTTCGGGGTGCGTAGGTTATACCGTATTGGCTGATTTCTATTGACCATTAGAGCAGGCGTCCGGCGGTGTCTGGGCGCTGTAGTATTTGACGCAGTGGGAACGTTGTCAACACCTCTACCGGGTGGTCAAAGAAGTAAGGCCTCAATTTTCTAACACTCATCACCAGTGCATAAGCCAGCTTCTCTGTTGGGGTGTACCGCAACTCAGCTTCGTGTAGGACTTGGCTTACGTAGTACACTGGTAGGTGTGTTTTCGCTTCTTCTCGGACCAGGACGGAGCTGATGGCCACCTCCGACGCTGCCAGGTAGAGGTATAACTTTTCTCCAGGTATCGGCTTTGACAGGACCTGTGTATCTGCCAGGTATGTTTTGATGTCCTCGAAGGCTCGTTGGCATTCACTAGTCTAAACGAAGTGGTTTTTGAGGTGGAGCTTGTTGGCTTTGGCCGCCTCTTTGTATCTCCGTGTGTTTGCCTTAATTGCCTTGAAGAACGGACAATTTCGGTCGCCGGACCTGGAGATGAATCTGTTCAGGGCCGCCATGCACCCAGTTAGTCTTTGAATTTTCTGGACGGAATCGGGCACACCCATCTCGATTATGCATTGGACCTGCATCGGGTTGACCTCGATTCCTCGTTGGCTAACTAGGTGCCCCAGGAACTTTTCGGAGTGTACGCCGAAGCTGGTCTTCTTGGGATTCAATTTCATGTTGTAGTGGCGCAGTATGTCGAAGGTCTGTTTTAGGTGGTCCAGGTGGTCCTCCTTCTTCAGACTCTTGACAACTATGTCGTCTACGTACACTTCTATGGATTCGCCAATGTGTTGGTCAAACATTTTGTTCACCAATCTTTGGTAGGTGGCTCCGGCGTTGATGAGTCCGAACGACATCCTTTCCCAGCAATACATGTTCTTGTTGGTGTAGAACGCCGTATGTTCCTGGTCATCTGGGTGTAGAGCTATCTGGTGATAGCCCGCAAAAGCATCCATGAATGTCATCATATCATGGCTTGCGGTGCTATCCACCAGCTGGTCGATGTAAGGCAGTGGGAAGTTATCCTTCGGGCATGCTTTGTTCAGGTCCATGAAGTCGATGCAGAGCCTCCACGTCCTATTGTACTTCTTCACCAGGATAGGGTTCGCGACCCACTGCGGACACAAAGCTTCTTTGATGAGCTTGTTGTCTAACAACTTCTCCACCTCAACAGTCAGAGCTGCGTATTTGTCTGGTCCATATTTTCTTCGCTTTTGGCGTACGGGTCTCCTCGTCGGGTCTATGTTAAGTCGGTGGCAAGCATGTTCCAATGGGATCCCCGTCATATCTTCGTGGGACCAGGCAAACACGTCCAGGTTGGTCATTAAGAATAGCTCCATCCTCGACCGGTACGGTTCAGGTAACTCAGAACCAATGAAAAGTTCTAAGTCCCTTTCCGGGTCCACCGGGAGTGCCGTCAATTCTTCCATGGGGGTGGCTTTTCTCTTTTGACTTTTCCACCTCGGGTCGCTGATGAACTTGTCCCACTCCTCTTGGGACATCTGCGCAGGCTCGTGACCTATGCGCGGTTCGAGGTCATCGGGTTGGCTTTCAGCTTGGGTGGGCTCATCAGCTGTGCACACCTCCGGTGGTTTGTCAACTTGGGATGGTGCGGTGACTTGGGGAGCTGGGTCAACGTCCATTGGTGTTGGTTCTTGACCTCCCGTGGGTCCCCCATCTTGGGCTTCATCAACCACCTCCATGGGAGCAGGTTGCTGTTCCTGCGCAGGTACTGTCCCCTGCGCAGGTATCAACACTTGGGTTTCTTCCAAGTTCTCCATTGGTGTCGGTTGTGTGTACAGGTCCAGTGCCTTGGTTGATTTCTGATAAATCGCCTACCTCCATCATCTCAGTTTCGACCAAAATGACGTCTAGGATGTTTGGCTCGTCCGTAGAAACCTGTATGTCCTCTTCGAGGATGTGGACCTGTGTAACAGACTTCTTGACCCGGCCGTCTTTGATTTGGAGTAAACACTCTCGGGCCTTTTTCTGGTCACCTTTTATAGTTCCGGCACCTTTTGGAGTTGGGAATTTCAAACAGTAGTAGTAGGTCGAACACGCCATTTTGAATTCATTAATAAACTGGCGGCCAAGGAACCCGTTGTAGGAGGACTGCTGGTCGACAACAAGGAAATCTATGAGCCTAGTCAGTCTCTTTTCGGGGTCCTCAGCCGATACAAGCTGGACGTTTAACCTAACACTACCTAGGGGGACGATTACAGCTTCTCCGAACCCCACTATCCTAGCATTGCTAGGTTCCAGATACGACTCAAAATCACCTAAGGCATCTAAGGTAGATTTGAAGAGGATGTTGGTGAATGCGCCGGTGTCCACAAGTAGTCTGTGAACTCGGACGTTCATGATGTTGGCGGTTATCACCAACGAGTCGTTGTGGGGCATCAGTACCCCCTCCAGGTCAGCCGAGGAAAACGTCAGCTCATCAGTAAACTGTGAGACGGACCTGGGGCTGGAGCTGCCCTCCTGGACTTGGTTTATGGCCCGGATTTCGACCTTCCTCTTTCTCCTGAATATGGAGGATCCCCCGTCCTAGAGACCTCCAGCAGCTCCGATCTCCTCCTCGAGAACCAAGAGTTCCCGGGTGGGCTCCATGTTTTACTGAGGCTGGGGAGGTGCCCTCCGTCTGTTGTGGGGACCAGGTTGGTCCACTTCCTCCTCCTCATCGTCGGAGGTAGCCCTCCTCTCGAACCTTGGCCTCTTAGCTGGGGCCTTCTTCACAAACTCGGCCAGCTTACCATCCTCGTAAAATATCCAGAGCTGCTTGAGGAGGTCTCGGCACTCGCTGGTGAAGTGGCCGATGGCCTGATGGTAGGCACAGAATTTGTTGGGGTTGAGCTTCGTGCGGTCCTGGCGGATCCGCCTCGGCTCCTCCAGCATGGCCTTGCCTTTGACGGCGGTGAAGACGTGGTCAACGGAGATGGTGAGGACCTGGTTGAGCTTTTCTTTGAGCTTGTCTCCCTCGCCAAAGGTCTTTAAGTTCCGGGGAGCTTTGTAGGTGCCCCCGGACTTCTTCCCGTAGGGTTTCCTTTCTTCGTGGGCACCAACTTCTTTGAGCAGTGCTTCCTGCATGGCCGCGAACACCCCCGCCTTATGACGGAATTCGGTGTAAGTGTTGGGACATGCGAGGTGCATCTTCTTCCAGAGGTCGGTGCCCCTCCTGAGTCCGGCCATCGCTGCGACAACCTTGGTGTCCTCGCTCACCGGCTCGCCCTCCAGTAGGATTTTGTCGAACCTTTCCAAGTACTGCTGGTCGGTTTTGTTCTCGCCTTGCGGAATGTTGGCGAGTCGGTGCTTTTGGGTAAGGTAGGATCCGAACCCAAAGAAGTGGGCCAGGAACTCCCGCGAGAGTTGGCCGAATGAGCTGATTGACCCCGGGGCGAGTGAAGAGAACCAGCGGTGAGCTCGGTCCCCTAGGGTCAGGGGAAGTTCCGGCACTGGGTGGAGTCGGTGGCGCCAACCGAAATCATGAAGTCCGCGTACTTGGCTAGGTGGACTTTCGGGTCCGATTCGCCCTCGTACGCGGACATCACTGGGAACTGAATTTTCTTCTGGACCGGTGCGCGGAGGATGGCAGGTGCCAATTGAGATGCGGGGAGAGTCGTGGCGTCAGGTCCGCCAGATTTGACTGCTACTTGCGCTTGTAGCATTTCGACGGCCTTTTTCAGTAAGGCCAACTCGTCATCCCGGGTCACCTCCGGCGGAGGTTGCTCAAAGGTCGTGCGTCTCGCGGATGCACGTCCCCGAGGTGCCTCACTCTGGAGTGACCTCTCAGTGGCAGGCTGGAATTGACGTCCGCCACGGGGGCCTAGCCGGTCAGTGGCGGGCCCCCTCAACCTTTCGTGGGCAGATCTGCGCGGTTGTTGACCGGAGTCTCCGTGTGACGCAGCTGGGGCCGCCGTACGCTCATTCTCCTCGTATCTCGGGCCCTGGCGACCTTGGAGGACTTCTCTCCTCTGTGATTAGTGGGTGCCAGATGCCCCAGTGTAGGCCGACTCCCTTCCGGTGTAAGGAGCGGGATCCTCCTCCACCATCCTGGCCTTACCGGTCCTCTCCCTACGCTGGCGAGCTTGTGCCGAGCTCACCTCCTGCTCAGTGGGGAGGGCGTTGTAATCCCCCCTGGTCTGGGTGCCCTGGGTGGGCCTGGTCTGCTCCCGATCCTCGGTAACTGGAGCTCGCCCGGGTACCAGGGCGAGCTCGTCCTGCTGCCTCTGCTGCAGCCTTTGTAAGGTCGCGATGGTGCGTTGGAGCTCGTCGGGGTTGCTGGCCAGGTCCCTCAGGGCGGGGGCCAAGTCTTCTTGGGTCACCACAATTTGCGGAGGTCGCGGAGCTGCGGCGCTCTTCTGGGGAGGTGGTTGTGAGGTCTCCGCCACCTGGCGTGAGGTCTCCGCCTCGGTCTGGTTTTGGTCACCTCCTTTGGACCTTCCGGCAGCTACGGAGGTCTGTCCTTTGGCGGCTCGAGTGTTAGCCATTTTTTATTTCGGAGGGGGTAACTTGCTGAAGGTCGCCGAGGTGGAGGGAGGTCGCCGGAGTGGTTGTCGTCCAGCTTAGGTGGAGCTGTGTAAGTTTTTGTCTAGCCTCGCGTGTGACGAATTATCCGAAATTTGGTTTATTCGTGTACACGCGCGCGTTTGAATTTTTTTTTTTCAGACAGAACTTGTGAATTCGAAAATCTGGATTTTTATCCGGAAATCTGAGTTTTTGTTCGAAGGAATGAATATGTGTATGTGTATCTTCAAGTGTTCTTGAGTTTTATCAAGAACACCTTCAAATCTTCAAATCTTCAAGCAAACCCTAATTTTTTTTTGTTCTTGAAAACTTTTAATTTTTCAGACCCGACACCCTCCTTCTAGCGCCAAATTGTTGATAGAATTTCTTAATCGTGTTCGTTTATGTGGCTCTTTGTAACGGATTAATTCTACCAAACAATAATCTTATGATTTGTGTTCTTGGGTATAATATGAAGAGAGAGAGTAGAGAGTTTAGAGAGAGAAATATTGTAGTAAGGATTGTATTGATTGTGTGAATTGGAAAAACTGTGTGAATAGTACAAGAGAGATCTTATTTATAGGTGAACGAGTGTGGGACGGCACCTTATGAGCCTATACGGCTTTCGGTGTTGACGAGGGTCCGTAACCCTCGTCTTGGTCCCTTGCACTGCTCCTTATGTTGTGCCTCGTCCTATTACTATCCCTTAGACTAGATGGGCCTCATTAAAAACCTCTCCGTAAACCACCCTTGTGGATAAACCGGACGGAGGGAAAAAGAGCGCACCATCGGGGTCCTATTGACTATCATGCGAGCTCATAGGCGAGCTCGGAGATGAGCACTCGGGCGGGCTCAGAGATGAGCACCCGGGCGAGCTCAGAGGTGAACACTCAGGCGAGCTCCGACGCCTTGATGCCCGGAGGTGTGCTTGACACTCTGGCGAGCTCGCTGGCGACCTCTCAGGTGATATCTTGATTCTCTGATTTGCCTCGAGTAGCTCGCCCATCAACACCTAGTTCTAAGGGGGAACTACTTGTATTGATCTAAGTGATCTCATCTTAGTGAATTTGGCACTTGAATGGTGTAACAGTGGATGTAGGTGGTCTTTTTATAGACACTGAACCACTATAAATATGGTCTATTTATTTTCTGTCATTTAAATTCTTGTTCTGCATATTTCATTTCTTGTTACATTCATCATTCTTGTGAAAATTCAAGTGCATAAGACTTTGTGGTTATCACTGAGAAACTGACTCTACAGCTGTAGACTTTCATAAGTCACTCAGCTGTTAAGTTTGTTTATATTGTTTTTCATTAACACTCACTTAATTCCGCTGCACATTAGAGTATTCTCAATACAATTCTAATTGTGAGAACTCCTCTGATACTTTGTTTAAAAGTGATCTTTTATTTTGCAAAGTTTTTGAACTCTGCAGCTGCAGACTTCTTAAAGTCCACAGCTGTAACCTTTGTGGTCCAGTTTCTAAAACTCTTGTAGACTTGTTATTTTGAATTTAAAAAAAAAAAAAGGGCTACTGTAAGGTTCTAGAATTCATCCTTTTGAAAAGTTTGAAAAATCTGATTTTGAACTCAAAGACTATTCACCCCTGTAGACCTTGACCATTTTAAAGGACCAACATATTTAAATCACACATAATACTCACTCTTCTAATTAAATCACAATTCTACTATCTCTTCGAATTTAATACCACAAACAAAGCCTGTTTAAAAAAAAAAAATTACCTCAAACAAACAACCTGTAAATCCTTAATGGATCATATATACAAATTCATGTAATACCATTTAGTAAACGAGTAAAAATTAAGATGAAATTGAGCGAATTAAGTTTACAATATAATAATCTGACTAGAACTAATTTTCATATTTTTCCACGCAAATCATAATTCTAGATTTTTTTTAAAAATTTTGGCCACAATTTCAACTTATCATAATTTATCATTTCAAGTTCCTTTTACTGCACAATATATCGTATAAAAATTATTTTGACTCTTCTTTGACATTACATGATTTATAAAAAAATAATACTCTCTCCATCCCAGAAGAACTTGCAAGTTTTCCTTTTCGGGATGTCCCATAGAAACTTGCAAGCCCAAAAATAGAAATATATTTCAACACTATTACCCTTACAATATACATTTTTTTGTACTTTATGATGAGGTGGAAATCAAAAGATGCGTTTTTTTCTTAATTTATGAGCTCTCTCTCTCTCTTGCATCTCCTCTGGGACGGAGGGAGTATATCAATTCTTGAAGTGCACAAGAGAATCCATGTAAAAAGAAGTATAAAATGATTTTCATGATAATATATATATATATATATATATAGGGAAAATATACTTTTTTTATCCTTTAAGTTTTGTTAACTATGATTTTCGTCCTCTTATCTTTTAAATTTTGAATTTAGTCATGTAAGTTACAAAAAAAATAATTTTTTTGTCATGTGACCTGCTACTACAGGTCACATAGCAAATTATATGATGACGTGTCAGTTTTATTGTATTTTATTGTGATAAAGTCATACTTGGAAGTCTTTGATTGATGGACACTAATATTTAACAATTTAAATTGAAAATTGATTAAAATTGAACATAAATTAAAGAATAAAACTCTTTCCATTAATAATCTTTAATATTTTATGAAAATTCAAATTGACTCTCCTATTAAATAGATCTAATTTCAAATCTCACCCACAAGAAAATAAAAAAAATTAAAATTTTGTTATAAATTTACAATATCATAATTTTTATATTAATTAAATAAATCTAAATAAATTAATTAAATCTAATTTTAAAATAAGTAAAAATTCAAAAAAATCATAATAAAAGGCTAATTTAAAAATAAGTAAAAATTTATAAATAATTAATCTGTATAATCCAGATTGATTTAACACTGAGTATGGATAAAAATATTTAAAAATACTTGTGATACAGTCAAATTAAATATATTAAAATTTTATAATCATTGAAATCAATATTGTAAACAACGACATATTTTAGAAATAAGTAAAAATTTAAAAAATAAATAATTATAAAAGACTAATTTAAAGATAATTAGTAAAAATTCAATAATAATTAATCTATATTACCTAGATTAATTTAACTCTTAGTATGGATAAAAATATTTAAATATCTAATTTCAAATCTCACTCACAAGAAAAATAAAAAATTTAAAATTTAAAATTCTATTATAAATTTTAAATAACATTTTTATTAATTAAAGAAATCTAAATAAATTAACTAAATCTAATTTTAGAAATAAGAAAAAATTTAAAAAATAAATAATTATAAAAAGCTAATTTAACAATAAGTAAAACTTAAAAAATATTTAATCTATATAACCCAGATTGATTTAACTCTGAGTATGAATAAAAATATTTAAAAATACTTATGATACGGTCAAATTAAATATATTAAAATTTTATAATCAGTAATGTAAACAACGACATATTTGAAAAAATTATCTATAGTGCAATATCTATATTACTTAATATTTTTTATTCCAAAATTAGTCTAATATCAAATTGAATTCTTTATTTTAATTCATTTTCACTAACGTGAAAACAATATACAATATCCTTTTTTTTAGAATTTTGATTTATAATTTTTTTACTATTACTCATTATTTTAAATTAGTCTTTTACAATTATGTATTTTTGGAACTTTTACTTATATTTAAAATTAGATTTAATAATTTTTTAGATTTTTATTTAGATTTCTTTAATTAATAAAAATATTATTTAAAATTTATAATTGAATTTTAAATTTTA
>JAPKLY010002150.1:0-22282 GCA_026898435.1 Prunella vulgaris | reverse complement strand
TGTTTCATAACCTGTGAGAATTATAAAAACAATTTATTTTTGACAATTAACCTCAATTCATTAAATTAATGAGAATTAATGCAAGAAATCCCATAATATTATCAAGAAAAGCATACGAGCAATTTTCACACCAATCAACGGATCACCAACTAGCACAGCAGCAAGATGGCGAAGATTGGCGCAGGACGAACCTGTCCCAGAAGGTGCGAGGGAAGCTAGTCGGCTAGTAAAGCAAGCAACCAGATACACGCTGGTGGATGACCAACTATACAAACGTGAATTCTTTCTACCCCTACTCAAATGTTTATCTGAAAAGTAAGGGTTCGAGGTGTTAGAAGAAATTCACCAAGAAATCTGTGGGAGTCACGCTGGGGGGGGCAAGCTTTGACATACAAGACGATCAGACAGGGATACTACTGACCCACTCTTCGTAAAGATGATATATTGTTCAAGCTCGGAATCCGCAAGGACTCAAGTCCCAAAACGTTATTATCTAAAGATCAAGACAAAGGCCAAAGTGTCCAGGTTAGCAAAGGTGTCCTTCTTAAAGGATCACTAAGCGCCCACAGCCCAAAGATAAGAAAAAGTTCACAATAGACGATTTAAAACGTCTAAGGCAAGGTTTTTAAAACCCGATCGCCCAAGTGAACAACCAAGCACAACTCGCTGCCCTAAGCGGCGTAAGACGAGCAATTCGCGGTCCCAAGCGGCGTAAGACGAACAAATAAGTGCCAAATAAACAAGTACGATTCGCTGCCCGAAGCGGCGTAAGACGAACAATTCGCTTCCCTAAGTGGTATAAGACGAACAATTGCGTACCCATAATAAATAAATGCGAGCTACTTAAAGATAATAACGTGCGGAAAACAAATAGAAGCCAAATTAGAACAGCGAAGTTGGGAGTTCGCCTACACTCGAGCTCTCACCCACGGGGCAAATCAGCTCGCCCACACATTAGAAGTATCATAATGTGGAAGAGCTGGGGGACAAATGTTGATAGGCGAACTAAAGCAAACTACTAATGAAGGATTACAAGGATAAATAACCAATGCTGAGGAGCTGGCCAGCATGGAGGTAGAGGAGCTCGTCAGGAGCTGGCCAGCATGGAGGCTGAGGAGCTCTTCAGGAGCTGGCCAACATGGCCCCATGCCACGACGTCAGTTTAGACCAGGTCAACACCAAGAGTAGCAGGGGAGCTCGCCCAGACGAAGAGAAGCTAGCCCAGACGAAGGCAAGCTAGCCCAGACGAAGAGAAGCTAGCCCAGACGAAGGGAAGCTAGCCCAGACGAAGGGAAGCTCGCCCAGACGAAGAGAAGCTAGCCCAGACGAAGGGAAGCTCGCCCAGACGAAGAGAAGCTAGCCCAGACGAAGGGAAGCTAGCCCAGACGAAAGGAAGCTAGCCCAGACGAAGGCAAGCTCGCCCAGACGAAGGGAAGCTAGCCCAGACGAAGGGAAGCTCGCCAAGGAGCTCACCCATACCCGAGAGACCAAGCTGAAGTCCACCACCACACTACCCCGAGATGGCACAAGGCAATGGAGCTCGCAAAGAAGCTCGCCCAAGTCCGAAGTATGGACAGTAGCTATATAGGGAACTAGTAGTGACGTAGTAGGACGAAGCAATATAACCAAAGCATAGTAGTGAGTAAGGACAAGTGTCAAAGACACTTGTCAGAACCCAAGGCTAAGTAAGCCATTAAGTGCCACCTCACTACATGCAAGGTATAAATAGGTCTCTTGTACACTCTTTCTCTCTCTAAGTTCATAATTCCAACAACACTTTCTCTCTCTAACCCTCACTACTTTCTCTCTCTTCATTGCAAATCAAGAACACAATTTCATAGTTATTGTTTGGTGGATTTCTAAGCTATAAACAGTCACTAAATCATTACATTAATAAAATCCATAAACAGATGGGTCATCCCCTGAATTATTCGGTTCTTAGGCCGGATACCGAGTACTAAAAAAATTAGTGTTGTTCTCAAATTTTGAAAAAGAAATGAACAAAAAACAATTGAGTTGGTATTGTGTGAAAATAGTCTACGATAAGCTTATCATGAAATTGTTTTAAAGTATCAAATATTTGGTCAAGTGTATCAAAATATTCATCAGGTGTATCAAAAGTTGAGATCGATAAAATCTATAAAAATTATAACATAATATCATTGACCCCAAATTTTGATACATCTGATGGGATTTTTGATACGTCTGGTTAAATATTTGATATATTAAAATTGGTTCATACAAAACTTTGCCAAAACAATTATTGATTGTAGTATGAGGAATTAATTACTTTATTTAAGAGAAAAAATAATGTCATCTATATTTTAATCCTCACTAACTATTATAATTATTCTATGATCTCATTTTCACTACTCTTGAAAATTTGTCATAAGAAGCGTCTTGAGTATTGTATTTGTTATTTTTAGCAGCAATACAGACACAGACAGAAGATGGTGGATTATTCTATAAAGTAAGTTTCTTGTGCACTAGTTACACCGTACAACTCAAGTGTATTTTTGAAAAGTTACACAAAATAATATTGAAAAGTTACACTATTAAATATGAACTTTTCAGTAATAACTTGTTTACCTTTTCGGTAGTATTTTGTGTAATTTTTCAAAAATACACTTGAGTTGCACGATGCATCTGGTGTATACAAGACTAAGGCTAGTCTATATTATTGAGCGATGTTAAATGGAATGACTCAAACTTATTAGGATAAGCTTTATTTGAATAACAGATTAATAATGTAATACTTTGAACCTAAAAATTAAGTTTAAATAATTTAATTAAGACATATAATGCATCAAAAGATCCCTAAACTATCAACTTTTAAAAAAAACTCTCAAACTTTTTTTGTTGTTGTTGTAATTGGTTTTGAAAATTGAGTTGTAATGCTCTAATTGGACCAATTTATTGGAGGGCAAAATGGTAATTTCCATATGACTATGTATAGTCGATGCGCTCTACTCGCGGAGTAGATCGTCACGGTATTTTTTGTTCTCAAAACCGAATTACGGTGAGTGAGAAATTAATTCCTAAAGTATGGATATTAATACAAGTTGATGTGAGTCCATGTGGGAGTAAGTTAAAAGATGGAATCTCTTAACTATCCCAATTGGTGACCCGGAATACCTCTGCGGATCGTCTACGTCAGCGATCCGAAGAAGCTCAATCCGAACGAAGTTAATCTGAATCGTTGGATGATCCACGTCATCAATCCGGATCAGTAAGTGAATTTAAACATTTAAATTCTGGATAAGTTTGATACTGTGTCATTGCCACGTCATTGATACGGGCCGTCGGATTGTCTTCTGGAAGGTTCCAGAGCAGTCCAGAATTATTTGAATTGGTTTCGTATGATGTGCAGCCAGAACTGCCCACTAAGATCGTAGAAATATCTCCACGTATCTGCAGATTAATCCCAACTGAAATCTTTTTTCGCATCTATAAATAGGAGGTCCTGCATACATAAATTTTTTGACGAAAATTAAATTCTCGAGTCCTCTCTCTCTCCTCTGTTTTCCAGCATATAGAGTGTTCAGTTCGTACTCTTCGTGAGTTCTCCTTTCCTCTATGTTTAGCGGTGCTGCTATCACAGAGACGTAAACCGTTTTACCTTTGGGGACGAATACGTATCATCCTGTGAGCACTAGCCAGGACGTATTTCGTCTTGCGGGCAAAGGTCTAACCTTGACTCGGTTTACTGTTCTGTCTATCGTTTTTCCAGTGCACTCATATAATCATAGATATTCTGTCCTGGTTTTATATACTACCGTAAAATCCAACAATCGCAAGACGAAATATCATCTCACTAAATATCTACTACCATGACTGATACTGGAAAATCCGTGGGTCCTCAGGATACTCCAAATCCTAATGGAGATAATCCTGTTGACACTACTGCTGCTGCGAAAACTCCAACCACACACACTGGTAGTTCATCCTCCATTTATGTTGGTTCTGTTCATGTTGTCCCTACGGGGTCATCAGTGAGTCTCTCCACTGAACCGGTGCCTGTAAGGCCCGTTATGGTACATGGAGAGAAACCCGAAAAATTTTCGGGTACTGACTTTAAGAGGTGGCAGAAGAAGATGCACTTCTATCTCACCACACTGTCAGTGGCAAAGTTCCTGGTTGAGGAATGTCCAGTGGTTTCAAAGGATGAAACTGACTTCAATCTGAGAGTCGCCTATAACACTTGGACTGATGGTGACTACTTGTGCCGTAACTACATCCTTGGAGGATTAGTTAACGATCTGTACGAGGTATTCTGTGAAATACCGACTGCCAGACAGTTGTGGACTGCTCTGGAGACTAAGTACAAAACTGAGGACGCTGGAACTAAGAAGTTCGTGGTAGCGTCTCTCTACGACTTCAAGATGGAGGACAATAAGTCCGTCGTTGAGCAAGTCCAAAAAATGCAGATTGTTTTCCACAACATTGCTGCAGAAGGTATGGTTCTACCAGAATCGTTTTTGGTAGCTACTGTTATTGAAAAACTGCCCTCCTCGTGGAAGGAGTTCAAGTCCTATCTCAAACACAAGAGAAAGGAAATGACTGTTGAAGAATTGGTTGTTCGTCTCAGAATCGAAGAGGACAATCGGAAGAGGGATGGAAAGTTCACCCCTGTTGAGGCCAAAGCAAATCTGATGGAAAAGGGAGGTCCATCAAAGAAGAGAAATAGGCCCAATGACAAGAAAAGGGGGAAGAATGCAGCCCCTAATGCCAAGAAGCAGTTTACTGGGAACTGCTACAACTGTGGAAAGCCCAATCATAGGGCTAATGAATGTCGTGCTCCCAAGAAAGAAGACAAAGGGAAAGGAAAGCCTAATGTGAACCTAACTGGGGTCACTGACATGGACCTGTCATGCATGGTATCTGAAGCCAATATGACAGGCAATCCAAAATCATGGTATGTGGACACTGGAGCCACCTGCCACGTGTGTTCTGAACAAGAAGCATTCTCCACTTATTCTGCTGCAGAAGGGAGAAAACTGTTCATGGGAAACCAAGCCTCGTCTGAAGTGGCTGGTACAAGTGAAGTTATTCTGAAGCTCACCTCAGGAAAAGAACTCAAGCTGAAGGATATGCTACATGTCCCAGACATCCGAAGAAATTTGATTTCAGGCTCGCTACTAGTTAGTCATCAATTCAAAATTGTATTCGAGTCTGACAAAGTCATACTTAGTAAGTTTGGACTGTTCCTTGGTCGAGGATATCTCGATAACGGGCTGTTCAAAATGTCAGCTATGGTTGTAAGCCGTAAAGGCACAATTTCAATGAATGAAAACGCATCTACTTCTGTTTATATTGCTGAGTGTTCCTCTTTATGGCATTGTAGATTAGGACATGTTAATTTAAATTCCATAAAGCGTTTAGTAAATTTAGATTTACTTAACTTTATAAATGTTGATACATCCAAAAGATGCGAAATTTGTGTCGAGGCTAAAATGGCAAAATTACCATTTAAATCTGTTGAAAGGAACACATCTCCTCTAGATCTAATTCACACGGATGTATGTGACTTAAAATTTGTGCAAACTAGAGGCGGAAAAAGGTATTTTATTACCTTTATTGACGATTGTACAAGATTCTCATATGTATACTTACTGCGAAGCAAAGATGAAGCGATAGAAGCTTTCAAACTATATAAAAATGAAGTAGAGAATCAATTGAGCACAAAAATCAAAGCAATTCGCAGTGATAGAGGTGGAGAGTATGTTGCCCCATTTGAACAGTTGTGTGCTGAAACAGGCATTATACATCAAACAACAGCACCATACTCACCTCAATCAAATGGTGTTGCGGAAAGAAAAAACCGAACACTAAAGGAAATGATGAATGCTATGTTGATTAGCTCGGGTTTACCACAAAATTTGTGGGGGGAAGCCATTCTGTCGGCCAACCACATTCTGAATAAAATTCCACATAAAACTAAGGATCATACACCTTATGAGATGTGGAAAAAGCGGAAACCATCGTACAAATACCTCAAAGTGTGGGGGTGTTTGGCGAAGGTTGAAGTGCCAGGTCCTAAACAAGTTAAGATTGGCCCCAAGACGGTCGATTGTATCTTTATAGGATATGCACTTAACAGTAGTGCTTATCGGTTTCTAATTCATAAATCAGAAGTACCCGATATGTCAGAAGGCACTACAATTGAATCAAGGAATACCATATTCTTTGAAAATATCTTTCCTTGCAGGAACAAGGAAGATGTGAGTTCAAACAAGCGAACTCATGAGGAAAGGAATGACACTGCAGAGCCTTCTACTCAAGAGAGTGAAGAGCCTAGACGCAGTAAAAGAGCAAGGATTGATAAAACTTTTGGTCCTGATTTCCTCACTTATGTGTTAGAGGAAGATGAACCAAAGTCAATCAAAGAGGCTATGTCTAGACCAGATGCACCACTCTGGAAGGAAGCTATCAACAATGAGATTGACTCCATTCTGCAGAATAATACGTGGGAGTTAGTAGACCTCCCTAAAGGTTGCAAGACCTTAGGATGCAAGTGGATCCTTAAAAGAAAATACAAAGCAGATGGATCAATAGATAAATATAAAGCCCGTTTGGTAGCAAAGGGTTTTAGACAAAAGGAAGGATATGATTTCTTTGATACATATTCACCTGTCACAAGAATAACTTCCATTCGTGTACTAATCGCTATTGCTGCTTTGCACAATCTCGAAATACATCAAATGGATGTTAAGACTGCCTTTCTCAATGGAGAAATAGATGCTGAAATCTATATGGATCAACCAGAAGGTTTCATTGCACCTGGGAACGAGAAAAAGGTATGCAAACTCGTTCGATCACTGTATGGACTTAAACAAGCTCCAAAATAGTGGCACTTGAGATTTGACAATATTATGTTGTCAAATGGGTTTCGTATTAATGAATGTGACAAGTGTGTGTATATAAAAAATACACCAAATGGATTTGTCATCGTATGTTTATATGTTGACGACATGTTGATTATGGGAAACAATCACAATGTCATAATTAATACGAAAAACATGTTAAACAAAAACTTTGACATGAAAGACTTGGGACTAGCAGATGTGATTCTTGGAATCAAAATTGAGAAGACGTCAACTGGAATATCTCTAACACGGTCTCACTATGTTGAGCAAGTTTTGAGAAAATTCAATGCCTTTGACGATCCACCTGCTAAAACACCTCTTGAACTGAATGTTCATCTGAAAAAGAATAGGGGGGATCCAGTTGCTCAACTGGAATATGCAAGGATCATAGGAAGTGTGATGTACATAACTAATTGTACACGCCCTGATCTTGCGTGCTCAGTGAACAAACTGAGTCGCTTCACGAGTAATCTAGGAGTCGAGCACTGGAAGGCTCTTAAGAGGGTATTACGATACTTAAAGTATACCCTTGATTATGGGCTTCATTATACAAGGTATCCAGCTGTTCTTGAAGGATACAGCGATGCAAACTGGATATCCGACACTAAAGACTCATTTTCAACTAGTGGATATGTATTCACTATTGGAGGAGCAGCCGTGTCTTGGAAGTCTACAAAACAGACTTGTATAGCCCGTTCCACTATGGAATCAGAATTCATCGCTTTAGATAAAACCGGTGAAGAAGCCGAGTGGCTTCGAAACTTTCTAGAAGATATTCCATGTTGGAACAAACCAGTACCATCAGTAACGGTACACTGTGACTGTCAAGCTGCTATTGGTAGAGCTTTGAACAGCATGTATAACGGAAAGTCTAGACACATACGTCGTAGACACAATTCTGTTAGACATTTGATCTCAACTGGTGTTATATCCATTGACTATGTGAAGTCAAAGGATAATATTGCGGATCCACTCACCAAGAGTATAAATCGAGATCAAATGAACAAGCTGATAGAAGGAATGGGTCTGAAACCCACAAACAGAACTAACACAGTGGTAACCCAACCATGATGACTGGAGATCCCAAGAACTTGGTTCAATGGGAAAACAAAACTGTGAAGGTTGTAAAGAAAACACTTGAGAAATATGACCATTCCTGACAGCACAATATCAAGTGTTGAGACTCGTAACATGTGGTACAGGTTAAGTTTTTGAAACTTTTAATGATTCCAAATAGAATGAGTATGACGGGATACTCAAATGGAGATCACCTATATAAATGAGAAGTGAGGGCCGCTTCGACCAAACATTTATGAATACAAAGGGCGTCCATGGCCAAAACGGACAAAAACGTGAGAACAAACGAAGTCGAAACTGAGTTGTGTCTACATCGTTGATTCGGTATACACTAAGGAGGACTAGTTTAAGGCACTGCGTCCACTAAGCCTCCGGTGTACCCGATGGTGTAAGACTACGGAAAGTTCAAGGCCACAAACCACTTATCCGGAAGCAATGAAGTTTCACATGAACTGAACTGTGTGTCTGCATTGTTGTAGGTGCGATTTCCACTCATGTGGGGGATTGTTGTAATTGGTTTTGAAAATTGAGTTGTAATGCTCTAATTGGACCAATTTATTGGAGGGCAAAATGGTAATTTCCATATGACTATGTATAGTCGATGCGCTCTACTCGCGGAGTAGATCGTCACGGTATTTTTCTTTCTCAAAACCGAATTACGGTGAGTGAGAAATTAATTCCTAAAGTATGGATATTAATACAAGTTGATGTGGGTCCATGTGGGAGTAAGTTAAAAGATGGAATCTCTTAACTATCCCACATTGGAAAAACTATAAAGGATTTCATAGTATATATATAGGAGTTTCATGATGGTATTCAAAATAGGCTAAGGGAGTCTCTCCCATTAGCCACACACGCGCGCGCGCGCGCGCCGCCGCCGCCGTCCGTCCGGACGGCCGGCCGCGCCGAGCCGAGTCCGTGGACTTGGATCTTGGCAATTGGTCTTTGGGCCTTTGGCCCACTCTCTATATCTTTTTAGAGACCCAAAGATGTGAAATGGGTCGACCCAATTGGTGACCCGGAATACCTCTGCGGATCGTCTACGTCAGCGATCCGATCGTTGGATGATCCACGTCATCAATCCGGATCAGTAAGTGAATTTAAACATTTAAATTCCGGATAAGTTTGATACTGTGTCATTGCCACGTCATTGATCCAAGCGATCTATGATATGGATCGTCGGATCGTCCTCTAAAATCATACGGGCCGTCGGATTATCTTCTGGAAGGTTCCAGAGCAGTCCAGAATTATTTGAATTGGAAATATCTCCACGTATCTGCAGATTAATCCCAACTGAGATCTTTTTTCGCATCTATAAATAGGAGGTCCTGCATACATAAATTTTTTGACGAAAATTAAATTCTCGAGTCCTCTCTCTCTCCTCTGTTTTCCAGCATATAGAGTGTTCAGTTCGTACCCTTCGTGAGTTCACCTTTCCTCTGTGTTTAGCGGTGCTGCTATCACAGAGACGTAAACTGTTTTACCTTTGGGGACGAATACGTATCATCCTGTGAGCACTAGCCAGGACGTATTTCGTCTTGCGGGCAAAGGTCTAACCTTGACTCGGTTTACTGTTCTGTCTATCGTTTTTCCAGTGCACTCATATAATCATAGATATTCTGTCCTGGTTTTATATACTACCGTAAAATCCAACATTTGTTTTAAAAAGTTCTTAAACTATCAATTCTTATTTCATTAGTGTTGGAAGAATTTACTAATTAGGATGATTATGTGACTGATTTATCATAAAAATTCTTCCAAACAATAATCAAATGATGATTTATGGGTTGGATAATAGAGAGAGAAAGTAGAGAGAAGTATTTATGTTGTAAAATGAACTTAGAGAGATAATTAGTACAAGTGACCTATTTATATATTTGCATGTGATGGGGTGTCATTGTTTAAGTTTAAATAGCTTAATTAGCTGATAAATGTCCTAACATTTGTCATTTGTGCCACCTCTTATTCTCTAATTACATTGCTTTGAGATTAATATGCCCTTACTAAGGATATTCCTAGCTACTGCTCCCTACTGCAAGTAGGGCGAGCTCTTCGTCCTTATGTCTTTTGGGAGTCTTGTCTTGTTGTTGTGTTGATGGGTCTGTAGGTCTTTGTAGGTGGTCTCTCTCTCTTGTAAATGGCGAGCTTCCTGCGAGCTACATCTCCATTTGTTGAGGTGGTTGGTCAACGGGTGATGACGTGGATGATGACTTGGGCGAGCTTTCTAGCGCACTACTTTGCCTTAAACTTTTACCTTATGTTAATTACTTGTCATTAGCTCGCCTTTAGATCGTCTATCAACAATTAGGCCCCTAAACTATTCTTTTATTTTAAAAGACTCTTAGAATATAGATTTTTTGTTTTATAAGACCCTTTTTAGCAATTTAAAGAGATATATTTTTTGTTGAATTTTAATTTTAATAACCTTGAATTTGATTAATTCGTTATTTTCTAATATAAAATATTAAACTAGATCAGCAACTTTCATGAATTTAAATAACTATGGACCTCATGAAATAAAAATTAATAGTCTAAGGGCTTCTTAAAATAAAAAATAGTTTGAGAACTCTTTGAAACAAAAGTTAATAGCTTAGGAGTCTTTTGATAGATTATACCTTTAATTAAATTATTTAAAGAATTTTTTCCAATACGAGCACAATATATCTTAAGATTTGGCTTTTTTCAGGCTATAAATGAAAAATCTAGGTCGAAAACACATGTAACACAATATTTAATATATCAAAATTAAACCTTTTACGGACTTATCAATTTTGAGCAATAGAGCGTGTTTTGTTGTGCTGACGGTCGGGGATGAAAAGAAAACCCCTTTGATCAGAGTTTGATGTGTTTTTTTTTAGGATATTCAATTCAAAGGAGTTTTCTGCCTTCCAACATCATCTCATTCTATGGCTGCAGCTTATGCCAACAACAATGTAATGTCTAAATTTTATTGGTTGGATGCAAGCAATTTTAGGGGTGTATATACTAAGGACGGGGAGGTCGAAAGCCAACAAAGATCGCAGAAATCATAGGATGGATGGGGTGAAATTAAAAATAGTGAAAAAAAATAAATTAAAATACTATAATTTATAAGTTGTATAGATTTATTTTAGAATCTTAAAAATTATTAAAATATCTTATTTTACGAAATACCTTAAAATGTAAATAAACTCTAAAATAACTTATAAATTATTTCAACAAGCATAAAAACTCACCCAAAAGAGCTCATTATTTGAGTAGTGCTTCTCATTATGATTAAAAATACCTCTGTAATAATAGTTATTTTCCATTGAGAAAGAAACAAATATAGGGGTTTCAACTTGACACCAATTGTGGATCTCTCATCAATTCTCATATCAAATTTTACTACGAAATGCTTAAATTTGTTCGTAGTATGATATATATAGGACAATATTCATTTAGTGGTGTCATTGTGCTCTTATATATTAAGGGTGTGTTTACTTCACCCCTTTTATCCCACGATAAATTTATTTTTGATGCAAAAAATGAGGCATATCTATTGTTTACACTTTTGGTTAAAAAAGAAAAAGAAAGTTAATCAACTGACCCGGGATAACACATTTTTCTTGGCATTTTGGTGGGTTTTATAAACCTTGTATTTTGGAGGATTTATTCCCTATTCACTAGGTTAAGGGCACATTTTACAGTTCTATCTCTAATACCTTTTTTTTTTTGGTTATAAAGTGAAAGTGAGAATTACATTAATCTGGAAAATGGATTCATCAATTCATCTGCACCAACTTTGCAATGGAAATGGGTTCTTCTTTATTTTTGTTCTCAATCAAAATATTTTAGCCAATAACAAATGGGTTCTTCTATTTCATATGCTTTGCTTCCAAGCTAATCAAATGAAAATTTATAAGGTAATGGACTCTTGAAAAGCTTTCACCATTAATGGAGTATCAAAGTTGCAGTCAAGCATTAACTTCTTTACCAAGTCCATTCCAGTTATGGGACGTTGAAAAAATCTGATTTTAAAAAAATGCAGATTGACTTTATGAGAAAACGAGTAAGCAGATAGAGGGGGAGAAAGAAGCAAGAACTTTAATTAGACTATGTTTATAAGCGCTCGGTCCTAAGAAGAAGACAAAATTTTGAAATAAAAAATAAAAATGAAATAGAGATTGGGCGTCGACCCGCGCTGTCTGGCAGCATTACCTTGCGCCAACATTGAACCAATAGGAAGCTGCCATTTGTTAATTTGAAATTAGTCATTTATATAATTTAAATAATGTATTTTATCTTATATATTATTTATTAAAATAAAAAAAGAAAATTACCAAAATTTGTATTTTTTCATTCTCT
This sequence comes from Prunella vulgaris, assembly GCA_026898435.1. Taxonomy (NCBI): domain Eukaryota; kingdom Viridiplantae; phylum Streptophyta; class Magnoliopsida; order Lamiales; family Lamiaceae; genus Prunella; species Prunella vulgaris. The sequence goes on along the minus strand of JAPKLY010002150.1, from coordinate 10,013 downwards.
ATAAATAGAGACCAGACTTGATATAGTTTGAAACAAATTAAAAATTACTCTCTTTTCTTATAATTTCTTTCTATTTAATGATAGATCAAAATAATCCATATTTTTCAAATTCTAAAAATTCCAAATTTATCAAAACATTCAAAAATATTTTTACTTTAATTTTATATGATAATTTTTTCATATTAATTAGAAATTAGTACTCAAAAATATTTTTATTAAATTAAAAAATAATTATTGATAGTATATAATAAATTAAATAATAAAATAATATAATATTAGTTGACCTAGGTTGGTAAGTTGCTAATAAAGTAAGAAAAATAGATATATAATGAGTTGTGTAAGTGGATGAGTGAGAAAAAATATTTAATTGAATAACCAGCTTGAGAGGATTGCTGATAATCGTAGTCTTAGAAAACTGGAGAAATAATAGAGGGCTCTTTATTTGATGAGAAAGAGAAAACTATGGACAGAGAGAAGCATGGAAAAGAAATTGAGTAAAGAAAACAGAATTCTATGTAATTATGGTGTTATACTACATTACACTGATAAATTTTTTCCAATCAAGTAAACAAAGGTTATCAAGAGTTAAATTATCCTTCTTCCATGGAGATAATCAATCACTCCTAAACCCACCTCTAAAAGTAAACACACCCTAATAAACATTTGTGATATTAATTTACAAGTGCAAGGGCATCACCAAATGAATGTAATAGAACAAATTTCATACTACATTTGTGTTTTGACATAGTAATAGTTAAGTACTTTTAAATGTGAAAAGCCAGGATATACATGCACACAGCACATACAACACAGAAAATTTCAAAGAGAGATTAGTTTAAAGAATTAGTCAATTTCAAAGAGATAACATAGGGCTATCATGTCAACACCACAAGCTGGACGATAACAAAGTATAGTTTCATCTGAGCAACAAAACAAATATTCTGTTTCATGAAAATCTATAATCATTAAAAGGAACATAAACCTTACAGATTCCTAGAATTCCAAACAGACAAAAATGGCTCTCTCAAAAGATACGCTGCGACTTCCCCATGGTGCTCTTCAAGTACAAGCATCTCACCTGTTGAATTTCAAAACCAACCATAATGGCATAGGAAACCAACATTTGGGATTTGAATATCCAATATCAACAAACAAGGAGAATTTCCAGCAGATCATTGTTCAAAAATTGAATTTATCATACTGGTGAATTATTGGTTAAAGTTAAACATGCATGGTCATTTAAATGGAGTAGGATGAGATAAAATGTGTGGCATGATAATGGTATCCTCAATATGTAAAGGCACAAGAAAACATGATCAATACCACAGGAACAAAGAGATACGTAGAGCATATCCAGAAGAAGCAGTGTAGTCTATCATGAAGGAATGACTTACATTTTGCCAGTTCTTCTTCAGAAGAGAAACCAAAAAATTAACACTCATTTGGACATTCTGAAAGAGTTGCTTCTCTTCCATGTCCAAATTCCCAACAGCTACGCACATGCAAAGAACCTTCTTCAATTGGAACTTGACTGTAGCTTTGGTCTCATTCACCTTGGACTCAAGAGATTCTTGGTGGTTCACAAGAGTAGGAAACTTTCCTGCATTGAAGGAGTGGAAAAATAATGAATGGCCGAAGCGAAAAGGGAACTTTTAAATAAAGAAGTCTTCAGGATCACAAAGGATGCCCTTTCATGGGGACATAACCAAGTCACGTGTTGCTTTAAATTTCAGAATGTAATCTTCACAAAATAATACAAGAAATGCCTCCAGGAGAAACCACAGCAACCAAACAATTTACCTGCTTTGTTAAGACCAGGTCCCAAAAGACGGGGTATCTGCTTGATAACAGCTTCTGATGCTAAGAACGCATGATACTTCTTTGCAAGTTTCTTCACCAATTTCTTGTTTTTGTTTAATTTCTTCAGTGCCTCCACATCCATGGACTCCAAACCAATTTTTTCTGCCTGCAGATGCATTTTCACTTATTTAAAATGAAAAAGTCTGTATAAATGAACTTCTATAATCAGGGGAAGATGAAATTCAATAGTAATATGGGCAATGCATAAAAAAAGTATACCCAAACTTCCTATGTTCTTCATGTGGAAGGTCAAACAATGACTTTGTTGATCATGTCATGCAACAAGAAAATTACAGCATCTAACTCAACAAAGAATGTTGAGGCGATAAGCAAGTTGATGACAGAATTAATCTAAATGAATAATCAAATGGTTTTAACGGATGAAATATTTTTACCTAAAACCAAAGTCAGTTGTTGTACTTGAATAAAAATTAAAGCAGATGAAATCACATCAAAAATGCTATGGTATTATCCTCTTTGATTTAAGAGCTCCAATAACATGAAAATCCAATAAACTATAGTGCTAATTACTTAATCATAACATGAAAGTAACCGGAATAAAAATCAACAAATCATCAATTTACAAGAATGAAAAGAATGAATATTATGCCATTTAATTTCTTCTACAGAGGGGATATACCTCTTCAACGTGCTGGGCATCACCAAGCATGCAAATTTTCATCTTGGGCCTGGGTATATGGGGCAACTTAACAGAACCACTGAAACGTTTATCTTTTTGTGGGTCATAGTTTTTCAGTCCAATCTGCAGCTCAACAGTTTGGGTGAAGTTACGCTTTTTCTCTTTGGAATCAGAGACTATCTGAGAGATGGCTTCTCTCAGGGCATCACTTTGAAGCTTACTGCAATCATATCCAGCAAAACCAAATAAACAAACTAAACAATGTTCTTCGGCAGAAGAATATTTCAGCTAGAAAACACATATTAATTCGGTTTAACCAGAACATATACTGAAATCAGCGGTAAACTAGCATAGACCAATTAATCGCAATTCATAGCAGGAATTGAAAACTACCTATATATAAAAAAGAGGAAATTCGATTGCAAAAAATTGACAACAAGAAGAACTATAAAATCTCTATCCTACCTCATGGTTCAAGAGATATACCACTTCTCTTCTGCAAAAGAAACAATAAAAAAAGAGAGAGAACCGTGAGTATAACTTCAATTATTCAGATCAATAACAGAAAAAAAAATTGGGAGATTCATCTGCAGAGAAATCCGAATCCCGCTGCAGAGAAATCCTAGGGTTTACGAGGATGAGGGTCACAGATAAAATAACTGGGCACAATAATTGGGCACAAGAAGCCTGTTAATGCTACAAGAATAATTATACATACTACTCTGAATTCGTTCCTATTTACCTGTCCAATTTTATTCAAAAAGGTTTTCCTGATTATTTGTGTCACTATTTTAATATCAATAGATTTTTTTTCCAACAATACCCCTGACAGATACTAATCCTCTCCTTGATAGTCATTGATATCCTAATTAATGAAAAATATGGATAAATTCAGACAGATCATTAGAAACACAGTTACCACTCAATTCATTTTTTTCATGCTTTTCCCGGAGGTCTAGAGAAAACAAACCTTGAGGTTTGTATAGTTCTTACCAACAATCCCTCAAATTGGTGCAATTCGCAAGGAAAAAAATTCCTCCAGGTTATTCTCTATTAGCCAGAAAAAATCAAAAGTAGGGCCCCAAAAGATTAAGTAATTGAATTAAAATGATTGGTCTATGACGTAATGGTAAAATAAAAAAGGAGCTAAGATGCACACAGTGTTTTGTTCTACAAGGAGATGTACTAATGTCTGTTTTACACTAGTAAAAGTTAACAGCTTTTCAGCAGAGATAAGCATCAGTACAGAAAGTGATAACTATTATATGTGCTTTGTTGCATACATTAAAAAAAACATCAAAGAATACTGATGATTCGTTTGTGTAGCAACAAAGCAATACATGTTTGGAGCATTATGAGAAGTGCAAGCCAATTGCTCTTTACCCTTCACTCGAAGCTCCATAACAATTACTCAATTAATCGGAGAGAATTATTCTGAGATAAAACTTATGTATACTGCAATATATCAAGCCCAAATTGCAGCACTTCTATATAACAAGCACCAAAACTTCACATAAAGTAAGCTATATCTCCCGTCGTGCAAAGATTAAGACTAACACTAAACATCTACACATTCCACAGCAACAAACAAAACAACTTAGAAAAATTGACATCCAAACATAATTTTTGTTCCTTGAAAGTTTCAAATCGCATTCTTTGTTAATCAGTTAATTGACAAAGCTTCGACTAACAAGAAATTTGCGATTCGAAAATTTCTCACGGTCACAACGGAGAGAGTCATTTACTACAGCCTGAATTGTAAAACATAGAACATAAAATCTTCTCAAATCACTAAAATGAATCAGATACTCATAAAGTCAGATTAAATCAAAAATTGCGTGGAGAACCATGTTTTCCAAAAATTCTCATAGGCCAAATCAAGATAACAAACAAGACTTGTTTCAACGATGTTTATCAATGAATCATCACTAAATATATAATGCTTCAAAACGGACAGCTTCCAGATTTGTATATTCCAAAAAGAATCATGATTATAACTTCAATTAACAGAAGAAAAATTGGGAGATTCAACTGCAGAGAAATCCTAGAGCGTAGATGAGTGGAGGAAAGAGTTGAGGGATTCACCTGCTGTAGAGAAATCCTAGGGTTTACGAGGACAGAGGACACGAATAAATAACTGGGCACAATAAAGGAAAACCTGGGCTAATTCCTTTCGGCCCAATTATGCCTACTTATTCTATAAGGGAGCCCATTTGTAATATTCCAAACCACCCCCACCCCCAATGGTAACTATTGGTGCGATACATGGTGATTTATACTTTGGCCCACACTATTGACACTAGCCACTTTGAGAAATACACTACCTTTTAAATGTTTGGCATTTTTTTCAAAAATTTTATCAATTTTCGGCAAAAAATTTTGAATTTTTTGTTCATTTTTGTACTGTGTTCGGAAAAAAATGATGAACAAAGGGTTGTCTATTTTTTAAAAGGATAGTGTATTTATCTGGGTAGTGTATTTACCAAAAAAGCTAGTGCTAATACCTAGTCCTTATACTTTTAGGTTAGTTATTAACTGAGTTCGGTATTATGTGAGTGTTTATACACCGTAAATAATTCATGAATATTAATTTGACCCAACCTATTGATCCATCCAATAAAATCCTAAAAAAAATATAGTAAAGGTGAAATTACACACAGTTGATAAGCAATTACAGAGATTAGAGATTCAGGGCGCAGTAACGCCAACAACACTGGAAGGCTGAAGGCGGCGTTAGAATGTTGATGGCGGCGTGGAAGGTTGACGGTGGGACTCGATCTATATCAGAGAAGTGCAACAACATATTGTGAAGGAATTGTGACGATGGATAATCAACCGGAGTTAAATTCAGGTTATTTGGTTATTAAATCCGCAAAGGAATACATATAATGCAGAAACTATACTCATCTTACAGCGTATAGATTGAATGAGTTTAAATGAAATTATGCCTTTTATGATCTTGTGCATTCTTTCCCGAATTCATATCATCTGGATATTTGTTTCCGTGTAGGTTTTGTAAACAGATTATTTGGTTATTGAGATGTGGTAATTAATCTTGTAATTTGTTGATGATCAACAAAATGTTGTGTTCATTAATCTATTGAAGGCTGGTTTAATTTTCTTCCCTTAATTATAGTTGAATTTTGTATGATGGGGGGTTTTTCCCTCACAATTTGAGTAATTTGACTGTTATATTTTCATTAATCTTGAAAATTAATCAGAATAAATCCTGCTTTATTTACTTGGATAACAGAGTTCATTTCTTGAAAATTTTAGTTATGTGAATTCTATTAATGGTTGGTTTGATTTTATTTCTTAATTGAAGCTAATTTTTTGTGTGAGTTTTATTTATTTTTTTATCGGTAAATGTTAGTGGTTAGTGGTTAGTAGTTAGAAGTTAGTACACCAAGTCTCCATACACTCATATCTCCAAACTAGCCTTATATCTCCCTCATACTCGTTCCCAAAGAGAATCGAACCCAGGTCACTCACTCAAGTGAGGAGTCCGATGGCCAGGTGAGGAGTTCTATTAATGGTGTGTTTTCTTAATTGTTTCACAGCTTGGGTGATTCTACTGTTTTTATTTCATTAGTCTTGAGAATTAACCAAAATATACCCTGCTTTATTCAGTTGACACAGAGTATATCCGAAAATCATATGTCTCCAAGAAGTGCTGATTTTAGTTGGCCTTTAATAGTAAGAAAGCTTGTATTTCGATAGAATTAGTTCGTTTCTTATTTCATAATCTTGAGTACTATTTTAGTTTACTTGGATTAACATAGACTATGATCTTGCACTCATATGCCTCATGTTTACCTTTAGAAATAAGAAATTTAATGTATCTTCATGTTTCGACAGAAACGAATTTGCTTAGACAAAAGTATAAAATTAATGATTCTCTCAACTCTCTCTGTCTTATTCTTGTGAAAAACTCATTCTTGTGAGTACCTAATTTTTTGAAAGGTTACTTGTTTCTTACAAGTAAGTATTGCTAATATTTCATGGCAACGTGGTGGCCCTTAATTGCAATTTTTTTCTTTATGTTGTTATTTTATTAGATGGATTAGGTGCAGCTGAATTAATATCACTTCAATACTTGCATGTATCAGAAGATTGTGTATGGATTGTATGCCAAGTCTTTTACCAACACATTATTTTATAAATGAATTTTATATGTTGAGGATGTCACATTATTTTATAAATGAATTATCTGCATTGAATCATTTGAGGAATGATAACTAGCTTATGAACCTAGTTTGCTTACTGCACTTATCATTTACTAGTTAGTGATTTTTTAAGATGGGTTCTCAATTTCTCACTTGGATTAGGCCACTTGGGTTCTCAATTTCTCACTTGGATTAGGTCAGGTTTAAATTAAGTGAAACTTTATCGATTTATTCAATATTCTTTATTTATTTTTAGGAAAAAAATATGAATTAATTCAAATTGGTTTATCTCTCTCTCAATTAATCATCTATTTTTAAACATGTGGATGATTTACTCTATATTGCACATTTTAGGTACTTTATGGATGAGTTGATTGTTATCTTTGACTTGACACCTGCAAGCTCTCGAATTATGACTTTGTTTCGTTTTCATTTTTGTGTGTTAATGGAGCATTACTATTGTAGAACATACTTATGAATTGAGATATAAAAAGGTTGAGATTTTATCCTATGTGATTTCATCTTACTAGGATTATACTGATGTTTGGCATAAGGTCATCATAAATGTAATATACCTATACTCTGAACGATTTGGTCAATGAGCCTTACGGGCGATGAGACTTATTTCCACCTTTAAGACTGTTTACTTTGTGGTTGAAGGATATCATAGGATAACCTAAGTAAGATGGATAAGGGTCTACTATTTTGTTTACTCATTATATGACTTCTTGTTTACTTTAATATTTTGTATTTGGATAACTCTTGATGAGAAAACCTCCTCCCCCTAATTACAGAAAACCAGCCATTGAAATACCAAAAAAAAAAAAAATACAGAGGTTGAAATACCAAACAAAAAAAAATAACAGAGGCATTAAAATACCAACACAAGAATATATATATATATATATATATATATATATATATATATAAAGCGTCAAAGATGTTGAAATTTTGCAATGCTTTTTACATTCCTTCAACTGCAATATAGAAATAAACCAAGAAAATAAAGATTTGGGTTAATATTAAATTGCATCCTGTACTATGGGTTGTTTATCAATTTGCGTCATATACTATTTTTTTATCAAATTGCAATTTATATTATACATTTTTTACGGATTACAACCTAAATTAATTTTCTTTTAGTATAGGATGTAATTTGATATTAACCCTAAAGATTTTTTTCACTAATTTTCCCTCAATATAAGAATTTCCCTTCAACAAAGAATTTTCCCTCATCTTCAGACCATTGAAAATCCAGATGGAAACTCACCTTTCCAATCGATTCCACGTCCAAGGCTAAGACGTGTGTTCTTCGCCTATATGCTTCTTCGTCGAATATGCTTGATTAGGGTTTTTTGTCGAAAAAAATTGCATCGTTCTGGGAACAATCTTTGAAATTTCATCGTTCTGGGAATAATCCCTTCGGAAAAGATTGCATCGTTCTGGGAATCATCGGAAATTTTTTTGCTTCCCTTTGCACCAGACAAACGTCTTCTTCCATGGATCTCTGATACCTTTTCTTTTTTCCCGATAATAGCGCCCGACCCACATGGTTCTTTCCCTCTGCTTTGCCACCGTACGATCTGCCTCCCCTATGGAACAGTGGCCAAGTTTAAATAAATCTTCCAAGCCTTGCGGGTTAATTTTTGGCAAATAAGCCAACATTAATCCGGATCAATATAACCCTGAATACCAGCAAAGTAAATAGATTATAAACCCTTGTATTTAAGTAATACACCCTTAATTTACAAAATAAACACAGTCTAAACTGATTGTTGATCACCAGTATTAACCCTGGTATTCTCTTTATTTCTTCCTTGATCACAATGAAGCTGATCATCTAGCAACATCCTTCAATATAAAGTACTTCATACTCTATCAAAAATCTTCTCTAACAAAAGTACAATATCATTAAATTATCTTTTTTTTTAAATTCAATTAAATTACATAAATTGTATCACAAAATCTTCTCTAAAAAAATACAATATCATTAAATTATTATTTTTCTAAAAAAAAAATTCAATTAAATTACAAAATTTATGTAATATATAGCTAAATTATAAAATTAATATAAATTAATTGTTACTGATACATTTTTGTCAAAGTAATTTCATTTATTTAAACTTAAGTTGCGAGCAACACAAAATATTTTTAGATACACTCATGCAGATAAATTATCATGTTTTCACAATCAACGGTCAATTTATAATGTATTGTGTTCTATTTTTCACTTGTTTTACTGTGAGTGGTGTACAATTTATGTTTATGTTTGCATTACTTGATCTATGTTCTGTTGTCTAGGATTTTCCGTAATTGTTGTAATCCTTTATTATCAAATTACGTTACATTTTGTGTGAGCCATCATTTCGTAATTTAAGGCCCAAATCCTAAGTTAAAAATTATTGAAGATTATCTTAAAATTCATTGTAGACTATTTAAATTATTTTAATATACTAAAAAACAATATATTACAATAAAAAATGAAATAAATATTAAGCATTAACGTTGAGCTCTTCCAGTCATAAAAAAATTAAAGGAAAAATAAAAGACATTTTTTTTAAAAAAAAATTTGGGTGACTTACATATTGGTTCAAAAAAGTGACTATATTTATAAATTGTTTTACAATATCTGCACAGAAGTATATTTTTTTCTGCACAAAATCAATTTATAATTTTTGTCAATTTTGTGAACCATTTTGTAATTTTCCCAAAAATTTTCCATCTCTCCTTTCCTCGTAAATGAAGGAACGTGTGAGCACTCTCCATCTGCTTGCATTTTTTTTAGTCAGAAAAATAAATTTTTTATTTTATAAAAATAATGTAAATTTATTGTGCATCAAATATATCGTATAATTTAAAATTAATTTTTTTTTATTTCTGTTAGTATTGGAAAATTAGGGTACTAAAAGGTCAATGCAATGTGAAATGACTCCTACAAACAAGAACACTTTTTTATGTTAAAAGAGAATAATTTTAAAAAATACATTTAAATTTCACTATGCACTTAATATATACAAAACTAAAGAAAAAAAAAAGAGTACAATGAATACTCAAACCTATTGATTGGAATACTTTTTTTTTTTTTTTGAAAGGGATTGATTGGAATACTATTTTTATGAAGATACTCCATTATGCTGGACTATTGGGGATGCTTTACCAAAAGATTTTGTCTTGTTTATATTATAAACCTCTCTCCCAGCTGCCAAAAAGATTTAATAAATACCTATAGAATATAAACTTGTCAATATCCTAAAAAGACATGCACACGTCTAAAACTGGCTCACATGAAATTAAATACAATTTATCAGTTATTTAGAAATATAATTTATCAATTATATACATGTAAC
>JAPKLY010002149.1:5131-28753 GCA_026898435.1 Prunella vulgaris | reverse complement strand
AAAAAAAAATGTACCAAGTTTGTTAAATCGCATATATTAAAATTAAGACATCAGTAAATTTAAAAAGTCGTGGTTGTGATGCGTCTCAAAGGTATAAAGAAAAGGTTAATTTTCTTACCCCCTTTACTCTGCCATCTTTATAGTGTTTTTAATTTTTTTTTTTTAATTTTTTTTTTATTTTTTTTTTTATTTTTTTAAAAAAGAACTCAACTAAAATAAAAAAAAATGTACCAAGTTTGTTAAATCGCATATATTAAAATTAAGACATCAGTAAATTTAAAAAGTCGTGGTTGTGATGCGTCTCAAAGGTATAAAGAAAAGGTTAATTTTCTTACCCCCTTTACTATGCCATCTTTATAGTGTTTTTAATATATATTTTTTTACTTTTTATTTTTTTTTTAATTTTTTTGGATTTTTTTAAAAAAGAACTAAACTAATCCCCACCCCCCAATTTAAACAACACATTGTCCTCAATGATGAATAGACGGAATTGTAAAGGAGAAGAGATTACCTGATTCCACAGAGAAATTTGTAGCAATAAACCTGAAATATGCAAATAGACATATATATATATGCATTTTTTTTTTTTACAAATGTAAATCTAAATCATCCTGACTTATTCTGGGTCGAGTTCCTAACCAGTTTACCTGAGACGTGATTGGGCAACTTTTAATCTCACAGGCATTGAGTTTTTCTATTAATTGTTCTGGATCTGAATCTGCTGTAAAGAGTTGAGGTACAGATTCTTCAATAAAACCTTGTTGCTTTACATGATCCAAAAAAGTTAGTAACCCATCATAATAACCATTAATATTCAATAGTCCCACAGGTTTTGAATGAATACTTAAACATGACCAACATACAATGTTAAATATTTCTTCCAAAGTAAGAATACCGCCTGGAAGGGCTATGAATGCATCAGAGATTTCTATCAATTTTGGCATTCTGTCCATTAAGGATGAAAATCTGTATTTCCTTACCAGTTGTAGTAGGATTAAATCTTTTTATACCTGTGTGAACGACTCCCTGAACTTCAGATCATCCCCAAGATGCTGTCAAGGCAACATTACCTACCAGACCAAGTGTGCCTCCTCCGTGTACTAGTTTGATATTTCTCCGAGCTAGTATACAACCTAGCTTGTTTGCTTCTCGAGCAAATTCTTTATTAAGATCATTTCCAGCTCCCCCTAACACACAAATAGAGGTTATTTTTCTAGAAGATGAAGTTGCCATATTTGGACTTTCGAAAGGATGATACAAGTTGTGATAAGCTGAACACTGAATTATATAGACAAAGATAAATGAAAAACATACCAGATACGATTCGAGAAATACTGTTAAATGAAACAAAAGTCAAAAGAAAGTTAAGAGATTGAGGTCCCACTTGGGGACAGTAGTTGTGATTGTGGCTCACATCTTCCTCTGATTTTACGTCCAGAAACGGCTTAAACGCCTTCTATGAGTCGAGGATATGCTTCCCATCCAATTTTCTTAAAAATTGGCAAACGGGGTCTTTTAACGTCAGATTCCCGAGACAATGTGCATATTCCTTTATTAATTCAATCCTTAAATCGACTAAAGCTCTTTGCTCTATTCCAATATAATGCGTCTCAGAGGTCCATTGGTTATCCACTGACCCCTTACTCAGTCCATTTATAATGAAATCTATTTTATTTAATCGATTATCGGAAGCCATTCCTATATTTTTACAACGTGTGTTACACGTCCATCTAGCACATTTATAGCAAACTCCCATTCTTTTAGCCCTTCGTTTTTTTAAAAATGAACTTTTACCCAAACCAACTACGCGTGGAACAATTGAATTAGGTAACTCACCTCCAATTCTAACCTTTGCTTCAATCAACCATTGAAGATCGAGTGGTATTCCTTTAATCTTCATTAATCGTAATCTTTCACATCGAGCATAATATATCTTAATCAAATCCTTTTTAATGAAGCAAGGAAAGCATTTATTTAAAGAGGCAATTGCCGCATCCATAGTGTCCATTTCATCGACCTATTCAAAAATGAAAGATTAAAAATTTATTAAACAACAAGAAATTACATTACAATTACAAAAATGCTACTCCCCAAGCTAACATTATAAATTGCATTGCAATTGCCGCAACAATCCAAGGTAAAGTACCGAATTCTTCTTCTTCATTGAAATAGCAAATAGCAAGCATGACAAAGTAGGCAAGAGTGATGATGGAGAGAAAGATTTTACTCATTTTGTTTGAGTTTATGATAACTTGAAGAGGGGTGTTTAGAAATGGGAGTAAAATTGGGTATTTATAGAGTAATTTTTTTTGAAAAAAAATTTGAAAACTAGCCGTTCATGATCGTTTGGTAGGATAAGTGGTGGTGATACACTCATCATTGTTACCGTTAAAGTGAGTGTTATAATTTTATTTTTTTTACAATTCAGTTTTGTGGGTAACTGAAATACCGACTTGGAAGTCACGGAGTACCGAATCCGCCATTTATACCGGAAATATAAAATTCACATAATATTACTAGTCGGGTCAGTAAGAGATACTGACTCAATCTCCTTACTAAAATTTCCAAGATATGCTTTTAGACGTTGTCCATTCACGTTAAACAAATCACCTATTTTTGGATTTTCAATTTCAACCGCTCCATTTGAAAATACAGTTCTTATAATAAAGGGTCCTGACCATTTTGAGCGCAATTTTCCAGGAAACAGATGTAATCTAGAATTATATAGAAGAACTTTTTGCCCTATTTCAAAAGTTTTCCTGACAATGTGCTTATCATGAAACACTTTCATTTTTTCTTTGTAAATTCTAGAATTGTCATATGCATCATTTCTGATTTCCTACAATTCATTTAGTTGAAATTTTCTTAAAGTACTAGCTTTTTCTAGATTGAAATTAAACCTTTTAATAGCCCAAAAAGCTTTATGTTCTATTTCAACAGGTAAATGACATGGTTTACCATAGATAAGTCGGTAAGGAGACATACCAAGTATTGTTTTGAATGCTGTTCGATAAGCCCATAGTGCATCTACTAACCTGATTGACCAATCTTTTCGATTTGAGTTGACTGTCTTCTCCAAGATATATTTTATTTCCCTATTAGCGAGTTCAGCTTGCCCACTAGTGTTTGGGTGGTATGGGGTAGACACTTTATGATGGATTCCATATTTTTTCATTAAATTCTCAAAAGGTTTGTTACAAAAGTGTGAACCGCCATCACTAATAATTGCACGAGGCATTCCAAATCTTGAAAAAATATTTTCCTTTAAAAATTTTAAAACAATTTTATGATCATTATTTTTGCAAGGGATTGCCTCAATCCATTTTGAAACGTAGTCGACTCCAACCAAAATATATTGATAACCAAAAGATGGTGGATTAAAAGGACCCATAAAATCAATTCCCCAACAATCAAATGCTTCAACAGTTAGGATAGGATTTAATGGCATCATATTTCTACGACTTATGCCCCCTAATCTCTGACATCGATCACAAGATTTACAAAATTCATATGTGTCCTTGAAAAGTGTTGGCCAATAAAATCCACACTGCAAAATTTTTGCAGTGGTTTTTCTTGTTGAAAAATGCCCCCCACAAGCTTCAGAGTGAGAAAATTTTATTATGCTTTGAATCTCATTATCTGGTACAGATCTTCTTAATATTTGATCAGGACAATATTTAAAAAGATATGGGTCATCCCAAAAGAAATTTCTTACTTCCCTAAAAAATTTCTTTTTATCTTGAGCATTCCAATGAATTGGAATTTGACCTGTCGCAAGAAAGTTAGCAAGATCCGCAAACCATGGACCTTTAGACACGGTGAATAATTGCTCATCGGGAAAAGAGTCATTTATGGGGCTTACCTCGAAAGATTCATCACATGTAAGTCTGGATAAGTGATCGGCCACTACATTTTCCACTCCCTTTTTATCTTTGATTATTATATCAAATTCTTGAAGTAAAAGTATCCACCTAATTAATCTTGGCTTTGCATCTTTCTTTGCTAGTAGATATTTTAAAGCCGAATGATCAGTATAAACAACAATAGATGAGCCAACAAGATAAGATCTAAATTTTTCTAGTGCAAATACTACAGCAAGTAATTCTTTTTCAGTAGTGGAATAATTCATTTGAGCACTATTAAGAGTTTTACTTGCATAATATATCACATAAGGTTTCTTATCTTTTCTCTGTCCTAACACGGCTCCAACAGCATAATCACTAGCATCACACATAATTTCAAAAGGTAGAGTCCAATCAGGAGGTTGCATAATAGGTGTAGAAGTGAGCATTTCTTTGAGTGTTACAAAAGCCTTTTCACAAGAGTCATTCCACTCGAATACTATATCTTTTAATAAAAGGTTGCATAATGGTCTTGAAATTGTGCTAAAACTTTTTATGAACCTTCTATAAAAACCTGCATGTCCTAGAAATGATCTAATATCTTTAACTAATTTTGGTGTTGGTAGGTTGGCTATTAGATCAATTTTGGACCTGTCAAGTTCTAATCCTTTTGATGAAACAATGTGGCCTAACACAATTCCTTCAGTTACCATGAAATGACATTTTTCCCAGTTAAGAACAATATTTTTCTCCTCACATCTAGCTAAGACTTTAGCCAAGTTTATTAAGCAATCATCAAAAGAATTTCCAAAGACAGAGAAATCGACCATGAAAACTTCAAGAAAACGTTCAACCATGTCACTGAAAATACTTACCATACATCTTTGGAATGTTGTTGGGGCATTACATAATCCAAATGGCATTCTAGGATATGCAAACGTTCCAAAAGGACATGTAAATGTTATTTTTTCCTGATCTTCTAGTGCAATTGCAATTTGATTATACCCTGAATATCCATCTAAGAAGCAATAAAATTCATGCCCAGCAATTCTTTCCAAAATTTGGTCCATAAAAGGTAAAGGAAAATGATCTTTTCTTGTCATTAAATTTAATTTTCTGTAGTCAATGCATACACGCCAACCAGTAACAGTCCTAGTTGGAATCAATTCATTTTTATCATTTTTTACTACAGTTACTCCAGATTTCTTAGGCACAACTTGAGTAGGACTTACCCATTTACTATCAGAGATAGGATAGATAATATCATTATCTAATAGCTTAATCACTTCATTTCTCACCACTTCTTTCATATTAGGGTTAAGTCTTCGTTGCATCTGCCTAGAGGGTTTAGCATTTTCCTCTAAATAAATATTATGAGTGCAAATTAATGGGCTAATTCCTTTTATATCTGATATAGACCACCCTATCGCATGCTTGTGAATCTTTAATACCTCTAATAATTTATGCTCTTGATCATAACTTAATTTAGAGGATATTATTACCGGATAAGTATCATTAGCACCCAAAAAAGCATATTTCAAATTTGATGGTAAAGGCTTCAACTCTAAAACTGGTAGTTGCTCGCTTGACGGGGTTGGAGCCTTTTCGGACTTTGATAATTGTTCAAATTTGGGTTTCCATTCATTAAGCTTTGAAACTTGTGAAATCATAGGAATGGAATCAAACTCCGAACTGTTATCATTGACAGAATCATTTATCAAATTTTCTAATGGATCAGAAAATGAGGTTATCAATTGTTCAAGAGTACATGTCTCAATTACATCAATTTCATTAGCCTCGTCATTACTTTGTGGTTGCTTAGAAATGTTAAAAACATTTAACTCCAAAGTCATATTTCCAAAAGAAAGATTTAAAACACCATTTCTACAGTTTATTAAAGCATTAGAAGTTGCAAGAAATGGTCTTCCTAAAATGATTGGATGTTGAGATGATGGATTTGAGACTGGGCATGTGTCTAAAACAATAAAATGTACCGGAAAATAGAATTTATCAATTTGCACTAACACATCCTCTACTATACCTCTTGGAATTTTTATAGAACGATCTGCCAATTGAAGTGTGACAGTAGTTTTCCTTAATTCTCCCAAATCCAGTTGTTTATACACAGAAAACGGTAAAAGGTTAACACTCGCACCAAGATCAAGAAGTGCATGTTCTACTTTTGTATTCCCAATAATACAAGATATTGTTGGACAACTAGGATCTTTGTATTTAGGAGGGGTTTCTTGTTGAAAAATTGAACTTACACTCTCTGTTAAAAATGCCTTATTTTGAACATGTAGTTTTCTCTTAACAGTACACAAATCTTTCAAAAATTTGGCATAAGATGGAACTTGCTTTATTGCATCTAGTAGTGGAATGTTAACTTTTACTTGTTTCAAAACCTCAAATATTTCAGAGTTTTGGTCCAATTTCTTAATTGGGTGTAATCTTTGAGGAAAAGGAGCAGTGGATGATTTCTTAATAGGGTTTAAATTTTTATTTTCATCTTCTCCTTTATTTTTATCTTCATTATTCGGGGTCTGGGTTGACTCAACTTCCTGTTTCTCAAGGTTGATTGTTTTGTCAATTAATTTTCCACTTCGTAAAGTGGTGACAAAATTAACATTTTCTGGTGCATTAGAGGAACTTTGACATTGCCCAGCAGGATTTTGTTGAGGTTGAGCAGGAAACTTTCCTTTCTCAACTGTTCTTAAGGAATTAGTTAAAGTAGATAATGTACTTTTAATATCATTGATGGCTTGTGACGTTTGGTTGTTGACGGTTGTTTGTCCTTGCATAAAGGCTTGTAAAGTTTCTTCAAGGCTTTTTATATGTGGTTTATTATGTTGGGTGAAATTGGAATTGGGGTTTTTCTGGGTGGGAAAAGGTTGTAACACACTTTCATTTTTCCACTTAAAGTTCGGATGATTTTTCCAATTTGGGTTGTATGTTTCAGAAAAAGCTGATGGATATGAATTTTGAAAATTAGATAATGCATTTACTTGTTCATGACACATCTCTTTGAAAATAGGAATTTGTGGGCATTCATTAGTTACATGTCCATTAATGGCACAAATTTCACATATGTCATTATTTTGCACAAATTTTACTTCCTTAGGTTTCTTTAGTTGCAAACTTTCAACTTGTTTAGTTAAACTTTCAATTCTAGCATTTAGATCGTCTTCTTGACTTAAATTATATTTTCCTTTAGAATTTTCAAGCTTAGATCTAATTGAACCTTCAGAAGTCTTTTCATTATACCAAGATTGAGTTTTTTCAACTAGATGGTCTAAATACTCAAGTGCATCATCAGGATTTTTATCCAAAAATTCACCATTACACATCATTTCCACAAATTGTTTTGTTTCACGTTTAAACCTTCATAGAAGAAACTTACGGTTCTCCAAGTTTCAAAACCATGGTGAGGGCAAGCATTTAATAAATCCTTAAAACGTTCCCAACATTTAAAATATTGCTCATCATTCTTTTGGAAAAAATACTTGATTTCTTTTTTTAAAGTGTTCGTCTTATTAATGCTCCATCATTCACCAATTCAGCAATAATGCACCCGATGGACCATATATCAATCATCTTTGTGTACGTCTCCGTACCCACAAGTATTTCTAGGGCTCTGTACCATAAAGTACCTACTCCAGGAGTGAAGGACACCGACTCCCTCTAAAAAATACGAGATAAACCAAAGTCACAGATTTTCACAATGGCAACATTGACCAGAATTTTTTTGGGCTTAAGATCCATGTGCATGACATCGAAGTCGTGGAGATAGTCAATGCCCTAGAGTATCTATTTTATCACATGTTTGACTTCGCTCAGAGTCAACGGCCTCTCTGATAGCTCCTTGAGAGTTACGTACCCAAGTGTAGGTTGATTTCAAGTAATAAAATTTCTCGGGAGACCGAGTGTCGAACCACAGGGAGATTTGGAAGAAAAAGATATTATCTAGTTGAGAGGTTTAAATAAAGTAACAAAATACTAAAGCTTCAGGATTCCACTTTAGATAAAAATATTAGAGTTATGATCTTGGTTATCTTTGATAACTCAATCGAAATCTAACAATCAAGTGATTTCAATCGGAAGATATAACTTTGAGCACATATAATACTTTTGAAAAGTACCTTTAGAAATTCGAACAAGTTTATAAAATCAATAGTTGATATGTAAAACTAAGCATTTGTTGTGCCAATAAGTCTACAACAAATCAAAGTAATGACACATCAAAACCTCTCTTAAGAACTCTTCAAATGACTAAAGGATTGAAACTTTGAAAATCTTTATTGAATAACCAAGAACATTACTAATACTTTACTAAAGCTTAATCCCTAACTCTAGTAAAATATTTAGCTACTCATACTAATACAATAAGAACTCATATTTCTAAGAGAGATACTAGACTAAGATAGAAGGATTACAAGGAAAATGGGATGCCTTCAAGGGTTGCTAAAGGGCTCTTTATATAGGCCTCCAAATAGTGAATCATGGAGACTTTAGCAACCAATTCACGTGACCTGTAAAGATCAGTAATTTAATTGCCCTTTCCATCTGAATTTCATCTTGACTACTGAATAAAAGTTGTAGGCCGTTGGATTAGCTTTCCAAGGAGTCTAAGATCTCAAAAATCAGATCTCTAGATTGTGAGTTATGACCAGAATAGTGGAGTTGGTAAAACTGGATTGTTTTTCTCCGCGAATTTATGGTGGCCTCTTGAAAAGCAGATATCTCAGCTTGCACAAAATCAACGCCTTTAATATGTTTACTGTGTCTTGATGAATTTCTTGGCTAACCAATGGCTTTGGTATTGTGTAAATTGGACTTTTGTGTGAATTATGGTGAATTATTTCCCAACATGTGTACTGAGATGGCGGAATTCTGATGCCCTTGCATTGATTGTCATTTTGACCATTGAACCCGGAACTTTTGACACTTGAGCCCCAAAGACAAGTTGTAGAGCAACGAATTAGTGATCAAATACAACTGGAATTGGTTCAATTGGATTAGTGAGGCTCCAGATATTGGGCAAATACGAAAATGTGTTTTGAGTCCAAACATTGGATAGAAATGGAGTCTTCACTTTTGAGTACAAATACAATCCAAACTTGTAAAATTGGATCACTAACATGTCTTAAGTATTTAGTACATTGTCTTAGGTGTTCAATATCATAAAATTTGGATAAGTATAACTCCACTTAAGACCTCAACAATATACAATAGACATAATGGCCATGTTGAATTATACATATGTCTCTTATTTATATAGAAAACATAAATACGTATAACTATTTAGAAAGTGTGAAATTATATATAAATACGCTAAGCAATACATTATAGTACACAAAATAATACACAAAATAGATAAATACATGCATACTTAAACTGTAATCACACTCCCCAACCAGCTCATTACTAGTCCCTAGTGATGAAAGAGTAACATAATTTTTGTGATGATGCTTTTATTTGCATCTTACCAACTCTTTGTTATAATATATCTAAATTAACAAACTATTGCATTTTAGAACTATTTTATGCTCAATACAATCTAGATAGACAGTTTGATAGTCATCCCCTATTGTGCTCAAGTTAAGTGACCAAAAGGTATGGAGTTCATGTCATAATTCTATTATCTTGATATTTTACTATGGTTAACAACTTTCATGATGAAAATATATATATATTTTTTTGTTTTTAACAAGATAGTTGTTAGAATAAACAGCTTTTGCTAGTGGATTTCACACGCCTTACATCTCTCAATGCGGCTAGTGTTTACGCTCAGACTCAATATCATGAATATTTCTATCATAGGCTTGGTTATACATCCGTCAGTCAATCAACAATGCATGCAACATAAGTTAGAAGGACTTTATTTGGTTGTAATGAGGCTTAGGGTGAAGTTATGAAGAAAATCGGCTCTGGATTTTGACTCAAAGTGGTCTGCAACCAAATGTAGGAAGAATTATATTTAGGTTTTGATTCGCATCTTCAAATCTCTTCAATACTGTCCTTCGCCATCCTCATCATTATTCCGATAAACGTCTCTATTTTTTTCTTTTCTTTTTTTTTCTTTTTTTTTTTTGTTATTTTTTTTTTTACACCTTCACAAGAATAATTCACCTTATTAGCACTTTGAGAACTGATAATTATGATTTTGTGGTAAAAGAAAAGGTTTTATTTAGGCTCAAATGGGTTTACTAAGGCATTGAAAAATTCGGTAGGTTTTATTGGAAAAGAAAGGTAAGTCTTAATTGCCTTCATCATTCTTATGTCTGCATACAGAGTGACTGATACAGATTCAAAACAAGTTCTGAAGAACATAATTCATGACAGAGTATCTCACATAAAAGAATGCTCAAACATGCTATTTAGGCACAAATTCTCACAGGGTAGGTTCATATCCACTAAACAAAAGTTGCAGTTTTCTAATGTAAATCTCGTTAAAATAAAATTTTTTTTTTCAACAATCAATTGCAACCATTTGTAAAATAGAAAAATTAGTAGAATTATTCATTTATAGTCCACAATCGTTTGTCACAGTGTGTGTTAAATGAGGATGACTTATAAACATCTATTAGAATGTACTTAACCAAAATAAAAAAAAAATGTACCAAGTTTGTTAAATCGCATATATTAAAATTAAGACATCAGTAAATTTAAAAAGTCGTGGTTGTGATGCGTCTCAAAGGTATAAAGAAAAGGTTAATTTTCTTACCCCCTTTACTATGCCATCTTTATAGTGTTTTTAATATATATTTTTTTACTTTTTATTTTTTTTTTAATTTTTTTGGATTTTTTTAAAAAAGAACTAAACTAATCCCCACCCCCCAATTTAAACAACACATTGTCCTCAATGATGAATAGACAGAATTGTAAAGGAGAAGAGATTACCTGATTCCACAGAGAAATTTGTAGCAATAAACCTGAAATACGCAAATAGACATATATATATATATATGCATTTTTTTTTTTTACAAATGTAAATCTAAATCATCCTGACTTATTTTGGAAGAAAAAGATATTATCTAGTTGAGAGGTTTAAATAAAGTAACAAAATACTAGAGCTTCGGGATTCCACTTTAGATAAAAATACTAGAGTTATGATCTTGGTTATCTTTGATAACTCAATCGAAATCTAACAATCAAGTGATTTCAATCGGAAGATATAACTTTGAGCAAATATAATACTTTTGAAAAGTACCTTTAGAAATTCGAACAAGTTTATAAAATCAATAGTTGATATGTAAAACTAAGCATTTGTTGTGCCAATAAGTCTACAACAAATCAAAGCAATGACACATCAAAACTTCTCTTAAGAACTCTTCAAATGACTAAAGGATTGAAACTTTGAAAATCTTTATTGAATAACCAAGAACATTACTAATACTTTACTAAAGCTTCATCCCTAACTCTAGTAAAATATTTAGCTACTCATACTAATACAATAAGAACTCATATTTCTAAGAGAGATACTAGACTAAGATAGAAGGATTACAAGGAAAATGGGATGCCTTCAAGGGTTGCTAAAGGGCTCTTTATATATGCCTCCAAATAGTGAATCATGGAGACTTTAGCAACCAATTCACGTGACCTGTAAAGATCAGTAATTTAATTGCCCTTGCCATCTGAATTTCGTCTTGACTACTTAATAAAAGTTGTAGGTCGTTGGATTAGCTTTCCAAGGAGTCTAAGATCTCAAAAATCAGATCTCTAGATTGTGAGTTATGACCAGAATATTGGAGTTGGTAAAACTGGATTGTTTTTCTCCGCGAATTTATGGTGGTCTCTTGAAAAGCAGATATCTCAGCTTGCACAAAATCAACGCCTTTAATATGTTTACTGTGTCTTGATGAATTTCTTGGCTAACCAATGGCTTTGGTCTTGTGTAAATTGGACTTTTGTGTGAATTATGGTGAATTATTTCCCAACATGTGTACTGAGATGGCGGAATTCTGATGCCCTTGCATTGATTGTCATTTTGACCATTGAAGCCGGAACTTTTGACACTTGAGCCCCAAAGACAAGTTGTAGAGCAACAAATTAGTGATCAAATACAACTGGAATTGGTTCAATTGGATTAGTGAGGCTCCAGATATTGTGCAAATACGAAAATGTGTTTTGAGTCCAAACATTGGACAGAAATGGAGTCTTCACTTTTGAGTACAAATACAATCCACACTTGTAAAATTAGATCACTAACATGTCTTAAGTATTTAGTACATTGTCTTAGGTGTTCAATATCATAAAATTTGGATAAGTATAACTCCACTTAAAACCTCAACAATATACAATAGGCATAATGGCCATGTTGAATTATACATATGTCTCTTATTTATATAGAAAACATAAATACTTATAACTAATTAGAAAGTGTGAAATTATATATAAATACGCTAAACAATACATTATAGTACACAAAATAATACACAAAATAGGTCGAAGACGACATCTAGTCATGGAGAGAGGGATCGAGATCGAGGTGAAAGTACGGTCGAGAATCGCACGCTTTCCGGTTGAAGAAATTCGGCAGAGGTGGGACATGTGACCCCCTGTTTTGGATCTTGGCCATTGCCATTTTGGTGTGTCAAATCGACACGCCGGTGAGGGGCGATGGGGCGTTGCGGATTCGGCAGCGACGGTGGAGAGAGCTTCTGACGATAATGTCCAAGACGACGTGAAAATGCGTTTCTAGGTGATTTTTAGTGTAAATCATCAGATTTTTTTGATTTTCTGAGCATTTTTGCTGCTCTTTTATAAAGTATTTTTCACTGGAAAACTATGTAAATGATGAAGTGAATACCGTATTTGATGAACCTTATGATGCTTTGGATCCTTCTCTTTCTTTTCATTTGTTCTAATGTTTGAATGTGCGTTTTCATCATCGGTTTCACCGGAAAACTATGTAAATGTGTTTTGCCAGAAAAGAGACGCAATAGTACATACGCATGTTCAGTAGTACACATCATCGGAATTAATGTCCACAAATATGGAAGATACATTAAAGTAATTATGAGATGTGATATCTACAGTAGACTATCTGACGTGAACAGTGTCAAATGTCACATCACTTGTACCTTTGTTTAGTGCATTAAATGCACATCTATCAGCCGAGGTACAATTATATGCACTATAGTACACTCGTTTAGTCACGAGTACACACATAAGCTTAATAGTACAATCTCACATAATTTTGGCCCACATTGTAATGACACAAATTAACTATCCTTCTTTGTTTTTCAACATATAAAAAAGTCCCTACATGTAAGTGACCCTAAAAAAAATTATTACCTGCGTGATATGTAATCTAGATTTGATATATATTTCAAAGAAATCTTTTTATGAATGTTTTCGCCCGTTGGATTTAATTGAATCAAATCCAAAAGTCCAAAATGTGCATTATATATATATACATATAGTCGAATGACTCGAATCTTCCTAAAATCTCGATGAGTTCATGGATCATTCTATTAGTTTAAAATGTGAAAAAGAAAATCATATCTTTTTTATAATGAGTTTTATTAACTCTTTTAATTGTGTCTTTTTTTCGTTTCTTTGGGGTTGTATTTCTTTATTTCTTTTATTGCATTTCCATATTATTAAAATATTTTTTAATTTGTCCCTTACTAACAATAATGTATCTTGTATTCTTTTTTCAGAATAAATTAATTTACACAACATATTTAGATACATTTTACTTTTTATTGTACTTTAAATTTTTAATATATATTTTCTTATCTATGTCTATTATGGAACTCCATTAATAAATTTATTTACATAAAAATTTACACACGTTTTAAAAATATAATATCAGTTAAGGCTTTTCTACGACCAGATTAGATGTTTATCTTTCTTGACAACAGTCATTGAATAAAAATTTGACAAATCATTATAGATCACCACAGGGTGAAATTAATAATTCTATAAAATAAAAATATAAAAATACCCTAATTGGGTTTTCTTTCTTTCATAACTTACATGTTTATATACTTAATTATTTTAATTTATTAATCTGACAAATATTAATAGCATGAAAGATAATTTGGTCCATTATCCAAATCAATTACACGTCATAAAATGCCTCAGATCACTTCAATCTCACATTCTAATACATTTGACATATGATTAACAATAATGTGATTTTATATAAACAGCATGCATTGATAATGTAAGAATGTTAAATGAAACACTAATCAAATATTTATGATTACACTTTTCTTAGCAGAAATAAAATTGTTGTGATAGTTATTCATTTACAATAGATAAAACTTCCATGACAAACCGACTAACACAACTCAAAAAATTTGACAATCCATACCATATCAACGTCATAAGAATTAGATATTACTTCAAATGAAAACATAGGGAGAAACAAATATCTCAAAATAGAGAAATCATTGAAAATGTCAACCCCATGCATGCAACTATACTTATTGTAATGCTACTTTATCATCACTATTATATTATTTTTCTATAACTTTTTTTTTTGTATTTTCTTATTTTAATGTGTTGAAAAATAGAATATTAGCATTTAAATGATCACTCCAAGGTCATTTAATTCCTCTCTAAAATATTAATTACTCCCTCTGATCCACTATATGTTTTCTATTTTGTTATTTTCGTCTATCCCACTATATGTTTTCCATTTGCTTTTTTTTACATTTTTTAGTAATTACTATTTACTTTTTTATTATTATTTTTTATTACTTTTTACACTATTCTCATTACTTTTTCACTTTTTCCATTACATCACTTATACTTTTTTTACTTTTACCTTAATATGTGTGTCCAAAAGCAACGAAAAACATATACCTGGATAGTGGGAGTATATGTTTTGATGAGATTTGAGACTCTTTTTTTGTAATCAATTATAAATATTCAATCCATTTTCTTTAAAAACATTTCAGAATCCTTAAATTCAATGGACATGTTGTATCTAAGCAAATATAGATATAAATATGATAGGCATGGAACTTTGTATCGTAATTTCTATTTCAATTTCAGAATATTCAAGAATTTAATCATTTACAACCGCCAGAATCTTACAATGGCTAAATTCATTGTTACTAAGTAATTAAATTTACATGTATTAATTAAGTCTGACTAAAAATTATCCATAATAATATTCATCAACCAATTATGGTACATGGCATCTTTCGTAGTAATTCTCTTTTCTGAATCAACACTCAGAAGCCCTATAAGAAGATTGTATCAGCATGTGGTCAGCAACAGCGTGTTCCAAAATGATGTAGCCTCACTAAGCTTAGATCGAATCACATCACCCAGTATTTTCCGAATGAGGCGAAGTTGTTCGAGCTCCGACTCCCCTTGAAAAAGGGCTTTATCAATCACCAATTCAGCCATGATACACCCGATGGACTACATATCAATTTCCTTTGAGTACGTCTCTGCACCAACAAGTATCTTCGGGGATATGTACCATAAAAACCCAACCCTAGAGTAAGGACCCCGATTCTCTCTCGAAAGTACGAGATAAACCAAAATCGGAGATTTTCACAATGCTGGCATTGAGCAGAATATATTTGGGCTTAAGATCCTTGTGCATGACATCGAAGTCGTGGAGATAGTCAACACCTTAGAGTATCTGTTTCATCACATGCTTGACTTCGCAGAGTCAACGGCTCTCACCTGGCTCGCATGAGTCTTGTCAAATCCGTCTCCAAATACTCCAATCGCATTGTTCTCCATGACGAGCCCTTTAAAGGCAACTATAATAGGGTGAGGCATGAGAGCACGTTATATTCATGCAGGGTCGATTGAGACATGCCATGGAACTCGAGCTGGATTACGACGATCTCGCCCGTTGTGTTGTCCTTATCTCTATAAACTCGACCATAAGCACCCTACTGATCACGTTCACAAGTGTGTATCCCGAGGGATCATTCTTTGAGCACTTGTCAAAATTATCTGTACTTGCAGCCATGGAAAGAATCAAGAAGTGGTAATCAATAGAGAGATTAGATTTGAGGAGAAGTATAATTGGCATGAAAATGAGTTTAGTGTTTGTGAGTTTATCAATCACCAATTCAGCCATGATGCACCCAATGGACTAAATATCAATCGTCTTTGTGTACGTCTCCGTATCCACAAGTATCTTCAGGGCTCTGTATCATTAAGTACCCACCCCCGGAGTAAAGGACTCTGATTCTCTCTAAAAAAATACGAGACTAACCAAAATCACATATGTTCAAAATGCTGGCATTGAGGAGAATATTTTCAGGCTTAAGATCCATGTACATGACATCGAAGTCATGACGATAGTCAACACCCTAGAGTATATGTTTCATCACATGCTTGACTTCTCCCAGAGTCAACAGCCCTCTACTGGCTCGCATGAGTCTTGTCAAATTCGTCTCCAAAAACTCCATCATGATGAAAATGTGATTGTTGTTCTCCTTGACGAGTCTGTTGAAGGTAACTATAATAGGGTTGATTGAGACATACCATGGAACTCGAGCTTGATCGCGACGGTCTCGCCTGTTGTGTTTTTATTTACCTCTATAGACTCTACCATTAGCACCCCTACTGATCACATTCATAAGCGTGTATCCCGAGGGATCATTCTTTGAGCACTGGTCAAAATTATCTATACTGGTGGCCATGGCAAGAATCAAGAAGTGGTAATCAATAGAGAGATTAGATTTGAAGAGAAGTATAATTGACATGAAAACGAGTTTAGTGTTTGTGAGTTTATAAAGAAAAATTTGTTATCTACGTGATATCTAATCTAGATTAGATATATATTTCAAAGAAATCTTTGTATGAATATTTTTGCCCGTTGGCTTTAATTGAATCATATCCAAAAGTCCAAAATGTGCATTATATATATACTAGTGAGGGTGTACCTCAAGAATTGAGGTGTCCGCCCGGATTCCTTATTTTGACTTAAGTTCAATATTTTAAAATAGAAGTAAAAATTTAGAAAATAACACGGCTATATGCAATCAATCATCCCTATTTGTAACTTTTCTATAATTTAGGAAGCACTCAACCATTTCTTGTTGCATTTTACATATAATGAAAATACCATATATAGGCAAGTGATTAGAAGAATACATTTATTTATCAATGTTCTTTAGTTATCATGATTTTAAAAAAATCAAACTAACATATATCTACGAGATCCAGGTGAAGAGTTGAGTCCACAAGTGGGCATTTCTCATACTTCTCATTTGAATTCCAAATAGTTAAATTGCTCATCAGGAACAAAGAAGCGAAATTAGCTATCATTGAGAGAAGAGAAGTAATCATATCCTTCAGATTGAGAAGATGATGCCATACCTGTGATAACACTTGAGTCATATAATGTATTAAAGAATGGATGCACAAAGTATATACATATTTGGATTGTAGCCTATCCAGTGTTTAAACAAATATATACAATAAAATAAACAAATATAGAAATAAAATTAACCATGACCTAAAAAATAAAAATGCTTCAAATGATATTCAGATTAATGATATTTACGTTTTGCAAAAATGAGACTTAATATTTAGAACGTCCCAAAGATGTCTAACTACATATTTATTTAAGCTCATAAAGTTCCATGACTTTGTTGTTGAGGCCTGAGAGTTCTACTTAGAAAAATTGATACCACATTTTTACGGGCTGAATACTGAAGGTCGTGATTTAATATAAATGTACTGGATAGAAATGATGAACTTATTGGTAAGATCTTATATAGGGGTGTTTGATTAACTCACTGGTCAATTTTTCCAGCTTTTGCTTTGTCATAGGCAGCAAAAATATTAAAACTTCTCTAGTAACTTTTAACTAAGGTGTTTGCTAAGAACATCACAATCATTGTATATCAAAATTTGTCATTCTGTAGAACTGAAAGAGTAGCTGCACTAATCAATAAAACAAATGTAGCTGACAATACTTAGATAAACCAAAGAGTTGCAGTAAGTTGTGCATAGTAGAGAAGAAAAGAACCTACACATATTAGTACTTCAGTAGAACCTAGTTAGTATCAGTAGCGTTTAGAACCTCATGGTATACAATACTTTTGTGTAGCTTATGGTTTGCACTGATAATGCAAATGGTTTAATAAGAACATTTAATTGGTTTATAGTTTTTCCTCTTGATATGCAACATAGAGTTGACCATGTGAAAATAAAGGTTCCTTCAAATATACACCCGCAAAATCTAAAGTTTGACCTTGTGCTTTATTAATGGCCATTGTGTAACATAGACTTATAGAGAATTGTTTTCTTTTGAATGGAATTTGATGAAAAACTAGCATGTGGAGCTTCTAATGTTATGCGAGGAATAAATACATATTTTTCAATATGTGTTCCAACTGTGATTTCAGTATAAATAACATTTCTATCAAAACATACTGTGTGCTATTGCAAAGTCCTTCTGTTGGATTAATATTTCTTAGCAATATGATTGGTGCATTTATTGTCAAAATTAATTTGTGAGGAACACCTAAAGAAATCAAAGAGTGGAACAATTCTTGTTGATCCGGTGCAATATAAGAATCAGTATTTTCATCACAACTAAAATAAGTGATTTCTTCCCCATGATATATGTTAATTAAGACGTCATTTATTTCATGAACAAAGTCATTTCTTGTTCTGAGTATAGCTCGTCTCACTAATAAGGAAATATCTGGGTTGTTATTGCAGATATTCGAAAACACTATATCTGTTAGTACATTTAAGGGTCAATTACTCACATGTACTATTAAGGAGGCTTAATTACATATAGGTGCTATAAAATTCAAAAATTGTGTGTAGGTGCAAAATGAGTTACGGTACTATATGCTTGTACTATTGACGAACGTATGTACTATTAAAGATTTTATTATACTATGTGTACATTTAATAAATCGAGTTTCAAGCATAGTATAATGAAATCTTTAATAGTACAGATGTTTGGTCAATAGTACAGTCACATAGTATCGTATCTAATTTTGCACTTACACGTATTTTTTGAATTTTATAGCACATGTATGAGTTTCAACATCCTAACTAGCACTTCTATGTAATTAATTCTACATTTAATGATGTATTGTCATCCGTAAATTTTGGTTTATGTGAGGTCCTCTGAGAGAAAATGTTCAAATTTTAGTCATAGTTCTTCAGGATTTTTTGGATTACAATATACAAGGACAGTAGTAAATAAATATCGTAAAGCTCGAGGCATTAAATATGCAGTGGCTTCTTCAATACATATTTCAACAGTTTTATCATTTTCTGTTAATCCTAATTTTTGTGCAGCCTGTCTGTTTGAGGTAAAAGTTATTTGATTTAATTATTCTCAAGTCTACAAAAGAAGTAGGACCTCTAATATGCATCAATAACAACTTGCAATAGGACTTTTCACCAGTAGATGGTTGACAAGAAATAATTCGGGCGATAACTTTTTGTTGTTTACAATATTTCCATATTTTTTAATCACTGTGCCAAGTAAAATATTCTGAAAATTCTACATATAAGCAGTTTAAGCTCTTAGCATACACATCGTATTTATTCATGTAGAAAAATTGTGTTAACATAGTTCTTTGAATTGTGGGGTTATTTGCGATGGTGTGCAATGATTGTTTAGCAGAAAAAGTTACAAATTGTTCATCCTCCAAATAAATTGGTAAACATATTACAGGAGGATGTACACTGTTAAGCTCAAATTTGAAAATTTGCTAAGCTGCTTCTGAAGGAGTAACCCATCTAGCACTTTGAAAAAAATTTATTTCATCAACTATTGGGTCATCAAAATTTGCTAATGAGAGTGTTATTTTGGTGTGTCCTTTATATATATATACATATATTTCATAGCATGAACAGTTGAATATATTTCAACTAAATGTGGCAGTTAAATTTTTCCAGAAGATATGGGTTATAAGGTACAACCTATCGGTTGTCATGTTGTGACCCTCTGATAGTGAATTTTTTTATTATTATTTCTTCATCTGTATATTGGTTATGAATTTGTTGCATATTGAGTTTTTTCTGAGAAGTCTTTAGGATAATGAAATTTGTAGAAATCTTTTTTCATGCAAGGACATGTTGAATTTAGTAGGTCACATGGGTAATGCATCATATGTTTTACCACCAATGAATGTAAATATGGATTAGTATGTTGATCAGGAAGTTTAGCACAAACAACTCTATCAAATGCTTCAGGAGAATACATTTTTTATGATTGACTCAGAATAAGTAAGAAGTGAGCATGGGGTAAACCGTTTTTTTTTTTAATTCAACTACGTAAGCATAAGAAACAATATTGATATGTCCTAACGGTCCACATATCACAGATGATAACTGGAAGGTCGACATCTCTGAATTTGATAACGGATTAAGCGACCTCTAACCTCTGGGTTCTCTAGAGGTTAGAGGAATGTTTAAAGGGAAACTTGTTTGATGAGAAACTTTAAAAAAAACATCCCTTATTTGAAAAGGAAGAATGTCCCTTCCAATTTCTGATACTGCTAGAGGTTAGAGGAAGTTTGTACTTATAGCTGTATACTAATACCTGCATGTTAAGAAAGCATGCATGTAAGTAATATTTATGTTGCCACCACTGACTTATTATTCATCGGTCATATATCAGAGGATAAACGTCATTGTCGTTCTCAGATGCAGCACTTAAGGCGTGTAAAAGTTTTGAATCTTCATAAAGAAATCAAATAGTACTTGATATCCAATGACATTGCACCATCTCTCCACCCTAAAATGTACTATACCCATGTAGCCTTGCTCCACTAGCCCATGGCAATACTCTAGTGGTCCCAAATAAGTAAAAAGACTCTCTTACCCTCTCTTGAAGGAAAGGGTATATATAGCTTTCACATACATTCAAGAAGAACAATCCACACACTTTAAATATTTTTCTCAATATTTTGTTTACTTTGATGTTCATGGCGTAATCCGGTGACTGACTTGAGAGTCGGAGGGTCGACACCGAAGCTACCTTCGGCTTGACTTTATTGCAGATCTAAAAAAGAAAATGAGAGCAGTGAGGAAACAGAGGAGAGAAGAGTTCAAGGTTTAAGACAACCTTCAAATCATCCCCATGGAGAATAGAGTTGCAGGTATACATCCTTCTCTTTTCTCGATTTTAGCAATGTTGATATGACCGATTCATTTTGTATCTATCAAATATGGCCTAAATTTTCTTTCTTGAACAATTCATTTTTCAAAATTTAAGCATCACACGAAATACTCTAGCAGTTAAATTGGGTCTATTTTGTATTTTATCAGAAAGTGGACATAATTCTTTTATTTCTGGTTAGTTTGGGTTTGAAGTTATTGTTAAAAAAATACTAGGTTTTCCAAATTTTTGTAATAAAGCTATAGAATCCATATATCTTTTTCGCATATATCCAAGTTCTCCAACAAATGAGTTAGTTAGTGTCACACGAAGGTCAATATCATCACCTACTTTACAACCTTGTGCAATACCATCTAGTAAACCACAATATACTTCTTTTTGTAAATAATTTTGCATATAAGTACTTCTGAAAAAGTCTAGCCTTGATATTTCAATTTTAATATACATATCAACTATATATTATTGTAAAATTCTACCAATATAAAGTAAAAATGGTCTATCATGTTCTCTTTTTGTAGCTTATAGCAAAAATATTCACGTCACGAGACTGTATTCCTATGCGTAGTCTTATTTTTAGAATCTATGTAAACAACCAACCAAAATTATGTTAAGTAATCAATATGTTGTTAAATTCTACATAAAAACAAGTCAATTTCAATATTACCTTGCCTCAGACACCAAGAAGTCATCTACATTCGTGCAATTTTGAATGTCATAGATAATCTCGTCATCATATGTTGGTCTGGAAACTAACTTTTTTTTTGTTTTATATCTAATCTTCTAATTGTTCGATGCCAATTAGATTCACCATTTGGAAATAAAAGTAGATATTGCTTTGGATCATAACAACCAAAATAATGCTTAATAATCTGAGGTTGACTTCTTTTAGGATAAACTTGAATATGTTGACTTGCACATTGTTCTCGGTCTTCAGATTCTAACCATATTCCATCAACTTGAGATGTAGAAGTTTTATTAAAAATATTTTTGTCCAAAATAGGGTCAGCTTGTAAACAATTTTATACTCATTCATGTCCTGAAAACTATTAAGACTTCTAAAAAAATTAGCATATGGATTGACTTCTAAGATGTGTATTAATCTTTCAACAAGTGTTTCATTGAATTTTAAACTAATAGAAGTGCGATTCAAAATTTCATGATCTGTGTCAAAGAAGTAAAGTTGAAGATTTTTTATTTTTCATGATCTTGTATTCAAATTTTTTTAGTATGCAAAAATAAATTAGTAGTATTCAAAATTAGAAATCTGAATATGTGCATGAAAAATTAGTAGTATTCACAGTTAGAAATCTGAATATGAATAGAATTAGAATTTGAATATGTGCAAAAATATGAATATATGACTACATGTTCAGAATTGAAAAACTAAGGTAAAAAAATACGAAATGTATAAAATTTGTAAAAAGAATTTACAATAAAAAAATATAAGTTTTTAAAAAACATAATTTGATAAAATAATAAAGTAATAAAAAAGAATATATTTTAAAATATAACATTTGTAAAAATAAAAAAATTTAAATTTAAAATCATAATCTGAGAATAAAATAAAAAAAACAAGAAAACTAAATTCAAATTCCAATAGAATTAAACAAACATAAATAAAATAAAATAAAAATTGTGCAAAATGGGTGGAAACACCCCCCCCCCCCCCCCCATTTTTGGGATCATTTACATTTTTTTTTTAGAGGTGGGCACCACTATTAGGGTGTTTTGAAATATGAGATTTTTTGTGATGAAACTTGCAAGTAGTGTATTTTTTGTGATGAAGCTTACAATTTCCCCTTTTTTTAATTAGATAAAATAAATAAAGTAAAGATATTATAAATTTATTGTAGGAATGATTATGAATAAAATGTTTATATTTGTAAGCAAAGATCTTATATGCAACTGGTGCAAGTTGCAATCACTCAATATTCTATAATCTGAACAATGAAATCTCCACATATAGCTCTTATTAAACTATGAAACACAGAAGGTCTGTAAACAGAGATACACATAACAAGCATGATTCTTTGTGTGCAAACCCCCCCCCCCCCCAATATAAATGAAATAAACCAGTTTATTTTTGTGCTCTTTGAAGAAAATTCTGATGGAATTGCACAAGTAAACCAAAAAAACTTCAAATACCTAATGAAGAAGATGCTCAACTCTAATCTTCATTCTTTAGTGTTGTGCTGTGAGGAAGACGATTTACATACTTTTTTTTTTGGGGGGGCGGGATAACCCTTACGGACCTTCGATTAGTAGTATATTAGTACATAACCCGCTTAGTGTATTAATTTTTTTAAAGTTATATTAAAAATACAGGAAAATAGTATTGATATAGTTATGTTGGAAAAACATTATTTATGTTCAGCCATTTTTTTTTTCAATTTTATGTAGAGATCTTATAAACCACGCATAAAAATGCTTCTATATATTTGTTATATGAGTAAATAAATAATAAATAAATTTCATGTATATCAAAAAACTATATCTTTTTTTCAAGATAAATTAAACAGTTTTAAATAGATAACTTTAAAAAAAACTAAGTTTTTTTCTTTTAACAAAAAGAAAGTGCGATTAATAAAATTAAAATTATATTCTAATTAGATAGTATTTAGTTACTTCACTACATATATAGCCTGATTGTAATACCCCGAACCAAATTAGGATTTATCTATTATATATATTAAA
>JAPKLY010002148.1:0-10555 GCA_026898435.1 Prunella vulgaris | reverse complement strand
TGACGAGCTTCGTCATGTTGGCCAACTCCTGACGAGCTTCGTCATGTTGGCCAACTCCTGACGAGCTTATCCATGTTGGCCAACTCTTGATGAAATTCGTCATGTTGGCCAACTCCCGACGAGCTTCGTCATGTTGGCCAACTTCTGACGAGCTTCGTTATGTTGGGAAAATTGTGAGAAATCAATTCAAGGCAAGAGTAAGCAATTATCAAGTCCTTTCAATCTAGTCAAGCCCTTAGGAATAAAAATCCACTAGCAAATTCACAAATCATGATCAAATTCATGCCAAGTAAAATGCTCAATTCAAAACCCTCTCAAGTAAGTGTTTAACTTCCCTCAAAAGTGTATAAAGATATGTATGCTCTCAAAAATCAATTCACACAAATGCACTGTCATATGCTTGCCAATAGTCTCAATTCTCCACCACAAAGTAAGTATGCAATTCATTAATCAAAGAGGACTTTACTTTTGGTTGTAATGTAGGCTCTTTGGTAGGGGTAGGAAAAATCTGGATAAAAGAGACTCATAAACTAGTGGAACGAAAGTCAAGACGTCTCTAAACTCTCAAAGACAAGTCACAAGTGATCAAATTGCAACTCATAATATCTAACTTCATCAATTACTTTCATCACTTTATCATTATAATCATAAACTCCCCATATCTCAAGGCATATCTCAAGGCATATCTCAATGAATATCAAGGCATCTCAAAGTCATATCTCAAGGCCTATCAATTTACTTCTATCCTTTCAATGCTCAACACAATTCACATTCTCCCCATTAAACATTTTTTTTCTCAAACTCAACCAAAATTGTGTACACAAGAGAGTTCTTTTTTTTAACTCAATGTTTTCCTCATGTACAACTCATCTTTTGCTCTCTTTTTTTTTCACTTCTACACCAACTAAGCCCCCAAATTCACATTAAAGCACAAATCAACCTCAATATCCACTTTGACATTCAAGCTCCATTAGATCTGTTGGGACAATCAGGAAGTGTTTTGATTAGATCCCAAAACCCCTTGATGAATTTACCTAAGTATAGTTGGTCAGGATGATAGTTCAGGATAGAGAATAGATTCTTCTATTCACAGGTATTCAGTTCAGGGGGAACGTGTTGAAGACTGAAGACTGATGGAGAGACATCTCAGAAGTCAGAAGTCAGAAGCCAGTCTAACCCTGAAGGCTTGATCACACTGAAGCTGATCAACCTGAAGCTGAAACCTGAAAAACCTAGGAAGAGTCCTGAAGCTGCGTAAAGCCATCCTGAAGAAGACCACTGATCCTGATGGAACTGAGTAAACTAAGCATGCTCAGGGAAGTCTCTATCAGTGAGGGCACAAGTAACCTTGATCAGGCTGAATGTCATTCTGATATTCATAAGTCCTGACTTGGGCCTAGTATCAGTTAACCTGATACTTGTAAGTCCTGAGACCCAAAGGTTACACGTGCAAAATGGAAGTCAGATGAAGCAGAAAGAATGTCAGAGTCTCCAAAATAAGATAAACATTTATGCTGAGTAAAGAACGAGAAACACAGGGTTATAAATGTACGAGGTTCAGTAAAGTCAATACCGATAAACTAGTCGTTGGACTAACGACCAGTAAGAAGGCGACACGTATGTACGGAGACTGAAATGCATTTAATGCTTCTCAGAGGTGCAGGCGGCGGATCAGAAACTTTACCATACTAGGTATGGTCCATGTTAGACAAGGACAGCCAACTTCTGCACCTACCCTAAATAGGAAGGTTTGAAACGGATCAATTCCAACGGATCTATTTCAAACCTCCCTATAAATACAGAGAGTCTTGCACCCATTCAAGGCTAACGGGAAATTTCCAAGAGAAACTCTCAAGATTCCAAGCGTTCAAAGTTGATTTGAAACAACACCCTGAAACTTAAATTTCCCTAGTGTTGTTGTAGGAATCTCCTCTGTATTATTTTCTTAGAGTATTGATCCTATCCTTAGCTTTGATTTGTTACAGGGATCAATACAAAATAGTTGGAAAACGTGTAAAACTAAACCCCTCAGTTTGTGAGTTGGTTGGTTTGTTTGTAAGGACTGGGACTTGTAAAACCACCCAAGGGTCAGTTCCTAAGAGAGGAAGTTGGCTACTCGTGTCCCTTGGCACGTAAAACCCAAGTACCTATCCTCAGGGTTTTGAGGATAGCTTCTTGTTCAATCAGGTCGTGGACGTAGGAGTTGGTTATCTCCGAACCACGTTAAAAAGACCCTTGCGTGCTGATTTACTATTCTGCTCAGGATCATAAACTGTCATCATATTAAACTGAAGCATACTTGCATTGTTTCTGAAAACCATCAGGACTGACTTGTCATCCTGTTCAGTAAACTGTGCACCAGCCTTAACCACGTTTCCATTAAGCAAACTGATAAAGTTTTCAGAACTAAAACGAGTAAACACTTAAAGGCTCACATCCACACTAATCTGAGCTTACTGAGATAGTAGCCCAACTGACTAGCTTTCGAGCGGTCAGTAGGATTGTTATCTCTATTGAGCTTCTGAGAGCACATCTCTGACTTAGCCTATTTGGTTCTTCACTGATCCGTCCCTGCTGCGCCTGAGGACCATCAGTAGACTGAACAGTTTAGGAGCTTCCTGACTAAGTCTGAAAGAGCATTTTCCTGAGATTTCGGGAAAATCTGACATCAGTGTATTCCCTCCCCATACACTGATTATACTCATTTCGGGACCAATAAGATCATAGGACAATTTAGGCTCAATAAGAAAGGATAAATCAGCTAAATTTGTAGGTTGCCAAGAAATTCAGTCAACAGGCTCAAAAGGGCTAACTACAGAAAAATTTATTTGGTAGTAAAAGTTTGGCTAAGTGACTATTCAAAACAAAGATGGCCTCAAATCATTTTCACAAATTTCACACTAGAAGCGGTCTCAAACAAGACACATGGCAAGTTCTAGAGCACACAAGCATGAATGATACCCACAAGAAAGAATCAACACTCATAATGTATGCAAGTCTCAACAGGCTCTAAAGCTCACGAGCTTATCTAATGATGAATATGAGCACAAAAAATCAAGCAAAATTTTTACATAACAAGTAACAGGCTAGCATCAATTCAATCTATCAGGCTCAACCAAATCTCAAAGACTATCAAATAACAATATTCAAGCCTAAAAAATCATTCCACAATATCTCAACAACAAAAGCCCTCAACCCAAATGAGACATGTGCGCCCCTGTGCAATATCCAAGAAAATGCAAATCCACTATAAAATACACTCCCCTAAACTTAGAGCTTTGCTAGGCAAATCTGAGTTTGAGCTCGGAGTGTCCATCTAAATTTCACATTCATGCCTAACCTACTCAACAGGTACTCAAGAATATTCTCCCACCTCACAAGAAGGCAAAACTCAACAAGAGCAAAAGGCATTACTGTGTACGCCTGTGCAGTGTAGGCATAAAAAAATATCAAATAAAAACCACTCCCCCAAACTTAGAGATTTGCTAAGCAACTCCAAGTTTGGGTTCGTGGTACCTCAACCTGCACCAAATAACTCATCTTCAAACCAGCACAATTCATTTTCTTTTGTCTCCTTTTTCACACAACCGTCTCAAGGCTACATTCCAATAATTAGAGAGAAATGGAGATCAAAACCAACAAATGAAAAGAAAACTAAGAGAAAGAAACAAAAGAACACAAGAAAAATGGGTTGCCTCCCATTAAGCGCTATTTTTATTGTCCTATGCTGGACTTATTTATTAAAACACAAACTCCTTTCAACGAAATGGCCAAGGATAATGATCCTCCTTGCCATTGTACTTCACTCGTTGCGGTTCACGATCAAGGAGGTTGTTACAATGGGTACATCGATCTCTCTTTCCTTTTCTCATGAACACACACCCCTTCCCCTCTCTATCTCTAATCTCTATCCACTCATCATCCCTTTGATTGAGAATTTCTAAGCTTTTCTTCAATTCCACTTTCTCATCAATCATGAAAAGAGGTAAAATAAAATCATTAGGGGTACTGTCAATTACAGTATTAATCGAAGAGGTTAAAAATTCAGAATTTGTCATTTCTGTCTTCGATTCTTCTTCTACTCTTTCTTGACTTTTTCGCTCATTTCTACTCTTGTCCATCAAAGGACATTCTTCTTCCTCTTTTTCGATTGATGGAATATCATCTTCATCCTTATCACTTAGAGTTTCTCCATCTTCCAACATACTCTGTATCTGCATTTGCATTTGACTCACAGTTTGGCTCATGGATTGGGTCATCTGGTCCATTTGGTGCTGTAAGTTTAGTTGGCTCTACAGAATATGTTGGAATGCACCTTCCATCTTCTCGTCCTGTTCATCCATCTTCTTAAGTAAGAAGACTACTCTGTCTTCCAGTGAAGGTTTCACTTCCTCATAATGAGCATGAGGGTGTGGTTGCTTCCAATAGACAGTAGGAACAAAAGGTGCATAATTATCCTAATATTGGTATTGAGATTACTGCTGGAAGGTGGTGAATAATACAGCTCTGGAGGAGGATATGGTGAGTATGAATGATAATTTTGTGGAGGTGGATAATATGGTTCTGGAGGTAGAGGATAATAATCTTGTGTCATTGAAAAATATGAATCAGAAGGTGGTGGGTAGTATAGATCAGGAGTTGGATAATAATTAGGCTGATGTGGAGAATGATAGGGCGGTAACTGCTGATTTTGAGGCCAGAAATCGCCACCTTGCTCCTCGTAATCCATGAAATAGTCCATCAGGGTTGCTCCTGAGACACGAGAAAGTATCAAATCTTCAAACAATTAAACAAACAAACACTCATCACCTCCCCGGCAACGGTGCCATTGACTTGTTCTAATATTTTGCAAATTAACAAAATTCAAACCCTCAAGAGGAAGGGATCGTGTAGTATAAGCAAATATAGAGACAAGTAGTATCGAACCCACAGGAGGTAAAACTAGTAGTGAATTGTTTGTTTATCGTTTGAATTAAAGAAAAATAAAAACCTAACTAGGAATTGAAATTCAATGGAGGCAGTTTCCTAAACTCTAACAGACACTCAATGAGATAAAATAAATAAAAAATAAATGCAACCTAAAACTATGAAAGTGCAAGGGTGAGAATGTATACTCCGAATATGATTCACTAGGCATCCCCTATTCGTAGGTATTTCAACAAACACACTATGTATTTTAATTCACTTATATAGAGCCACCACTATTATAAGCAATTATTTTCAAAACAAAATAACTACATTATTGTCTATCATCTCCCCATCAGGTTGAGTCCCTCCAGAGCCCTCATTTGAGTCCTCAAGACAAATTAAATTTCCTAGGGTGGTGAATTAATTATTTCATTCTAACATGGGTACTAATTCTAATTAATACGTCTCTCACTATCATAGACAACAGTGTTCAAAGTCGGTTAATCTAAGCACCTAGACTCATGGTCAGACATCTAAGCACTGATTTGATTCAAAATCCACATACTCACCCATACTTTTCATATGATATTCAATCCACCCAATGGTCGTAGGCATGAATTAAATACACATAATCAAGCTTAAAGAATATTGCATGCAATTTTTACACAACAAAACGCAACCTTGAAATATAAAAACGAAATTAAAATTCACAACACATCTATTTTACTACCACGAATAGGGTTTCTCCTAGTTTCACATATTCAAAGTAACATGGATCTAACTTATGATACTAAAGACAATCATAACAGAAATTAAAATAAAATAAGAAAAAGAGAATCATAAAACCCTAATTAATAAATAATGAAAATAAAAAATCAAAGTTACGTCCTAAACTACTGTAAAAAAAATGAAAGAGAAAAATTAACTAAGCCCTAATCTAATAATCTAAATCCTACTCCCAATAATCTTCTGTTTTCTCTCCGAAAAAGTATATAAAAAGATACCCTCAACAAATATCTCACGCAATGGGCCAGCTATTAAAAAGTTTTGGGCCTGGGTTTAAGATTTGGGCCTTGACAATTAATGATAGAAGCTGGGCCCAGTTCACATTTACTAGCAAAGGCGGTTTCGCAGTTGGACGGTAGTAGTTGCAGAGCAAATCCGGCGAGGTGCGTCCAGGCGAGTTGCAGACGGCTGCCGGCGGATGGATTCCGGTGAACGACAGTTGGGTGTGTGTGACGGTTCTGGTCTTCGAGAACTCCGGCGAGAGACGCGACAAGGTTCAGAGATAGTGCGTGGCTTTCCATGGTCGACGGCTGTAGAGTTCTGATTCGCGATTCCGTTGCGTAGGTAAGTGTCGAGCAATGACCTCTCCGTTGGCAAAAGACGGTGGTCGCGACGAACTCGACGGCTGGGATTGAACGGCTAAGTTGCGGTTTCTGGAGACGCAGTGGACTCGAGAACGGAATTCCAGTGGAATTTGTTGCAGAGGTAGGCGGTGGTTTGAGTTCGTGGTGTTGCAGACGTGAGTGTAACAGACTGTGGCGAGACCGGAATGGTTGGCTTCCGACGACGGTTAATGGTGGATGCGTCGAATTGGAGCCCTGCTTTCTGTGGCTGCAGGTGTAAGGCGGTGGCAGAGAGTAGAGTCTCTTCCTTTCTTGCAGCTAAAAATGAATGGGCTTCCTTCCTCAAGGCCGAAAATGGGCCTATACTTTGGGCCTCATTTTCATCAATTAATTTCCTTTTCCGCTCAAGTATTTGATTTCCTCAACACGATCGTATTTGCTTTATAAAATTCCCAATTTCCTGCAAAAATAGTAAAACACACTTTTCTCCAACAATTAGGCTCAAAGTATCAGTTTACTGTAAATAATGCACGAAATCCTATCGAAATAAGTAAATTAAACACAGCATTTTCGAGCAAATTTCACACCAATCACTTCCTAAAGTGGTATAAGACGAATTATTGCGTACCAAAATATGAATATGAGCTAATAAAAGATAATAATGTGCGAAGAAAATAAATTAGGAACCAAATAGAACAAGAAAAATTGAAATTCATTCAAAAATACTTAGAAATTTTCTAAGTATGAGGAGTGATGTTGGTTACAAAAGACAAAAACCAGCTCGGCGAGTTGCTACTACTTAAAAAAAATGAAAAGACAAAAACAAAATGAAAAGCCTCAAGTCTGAGGAGCAGTGGGGACTTCAGTTGATGGAGCAGCAGAGGCATCAGTGGGGGCGACCTCGGAAGGGACCTCGGCCGCGACCTCCTGACCATTAGAGGGAGAGAGAGTAGGCTATACAGTAATGTTTCCCAACCTACTGGTATCCAGTGCACTGGAATCAATCATAATGTCCCCCATTATATCTTGCATTTACTCATCAGTTGGAGGAGTTCGCTGCTCTTCCTCAGCACCAATAACAGGGACCCTCGAGGGTTTGTATGATCTTGAAGTGCTCAGGGACGAAGTCCAGTGCAACACCCAGCTTGGCGAGGTCGCCTATGGCCAACTCAGTACAGGCGAGGATCTTCTCATTTCCCATGCACTCTTTGAAGTCCCCGATCACCGCATCCCATTCATCGTCTTTATGGGATCTGGCCCAGTGGATGGATTGGAGGACCACGGCGTAAGATTGGATAAAGCCCTTGTTCGATGCCTCTGCCTTCAAAGTCTCCAAAGCTTCCGGAGAAGTTGATTGATTCCGGAGTTCAGCGACCTCGTTGGCCTTGGCAATGACCTCCTCCGTCAGCTGGAAGCACTCAACCTCTGCTCCCTTGCTCAGCTCCCTCTCCAACTCAAGCTCCCTCTTGGACATGGCGAGCTCCCCGTCTTTGGTAGCGAGCTTCTCAGCGAGCTCCACCTCCTTAGCTCTGAGAGCAGCATCAATGTTCCTTTGTATATTGGCGAACTTCCGCTGAAGCTCGCTGAGCTGGTTGAGAGCACTTTGCTCGGCTGCTAAAGATGCGGCAGCTTTCTCCTCAGCGATCTCCACTACCTTCTTCGCCTCATTGAATTGCTCCGCTATCTTCAAGAATGAGGTGTTCTTCTCCAAGAAGATTTTCTCCATCTTTGATACCTGGTCCACCGCCCTTTGACCAGCTAATAAAATCCCACTGGCATAGTGCATTGCCAGCCGGATATTATCCACCAGTGATTGCTTTCCATGGTGGACAGTTGGGTGTGAGTCCAATACCTCGGGACCTCCCTTACAGCTTGGACGGTGAGTCCATCGAGGAGGTTGCGCAATGATGAGAGAGAGTGGGAACGCTCGTAGGAGTGGAGGACCTCGCTCCTATTGGGGTGAGCAATGGAAGCATACCTGCAAGGGTCAAAACACTTAGATAAAAATTTTAAATGAAAACATCAGTACTAGGAAATGTGTTTAAAAGAGTTACTTACCCAACCCTGGCGGAGTCCCAACCCAAGATGGTGTCATCCACCACTTGAACGTCAAATGGTAATTGGGAAGCAGGTGATAGAGCGGTTTGGGTAGTTGGTGGAGGAGCAGTGGAGTGCGCGGAGCCGCCCTGGCTCGATCCGGAGCTGCCTCGTCTACCCCGATCAGAGTCCTCATCGCGTAAAGCGAATCGGGTCCTTTTTTTAACCTGGGAGTCCTCCTCACCCACTCGTGATCCGTCGCCGTGATAGAGACCTTTCTTTTTCTGTTGGGGAGGTTGAGGAGCTTGCTCAAGTGTGGTGGCAGCTCGCCCACCACCCCTGCCGGTCTTGGCGACCTGGGTTGTCTTAGCAGCCTGGGACTTCGTCGGGGTCTTTGGAGGCGTCTTTTGTTGAGTCCCAGATCCCCCAGCACTTTCCTTCGTGGCGAGCTGAGCGAGCTCCGCCTTTTTATTCTCCGCCAGAGTAGAAGCGGAGGGCAACCCTTGTTTATTGGGGCGAGGTGGACCCATCTTCAACTTTTGGACAAGAATGGCAAAGGCTTCGAGGGCCTCGATGGGTGAGATCGCAACGGTCACACCTTGGTCTGCACATGTGAAAAGAGTTAAGATGGAGTCAAAGAAATAATGAAGAGTAAACACTAAGCCTGACGAGTTACTTCAACCAGGAGAGCTGTCACAAGATTATTACCTGGGAGTTCCGGGGCTTGGGCAGTAAGGTGATGAGGGGATGTGAGGACGAGGGCAATTCTCCTACAGTGGAGCTTGCTCAGGTGCTCGATGTCCCGGTCCTTACAGTTCCTCAAGCAGCACACTGTACGCACAAACTCAAATGCTTTAGAAACATTGGAAGGAGTGTGTCCGGGCTTGTGATGTTTCAGAGCTGCAAAAAGAAAAGAAATTAGATTTGTAAATCTAATCCAACCCACACACACCGAATTTATCCACCTACTGCTAGTCTCTCCGTATTCCTCAGGAGAGTTGATATGGCCTCCGTGTCCGGAATAGTTCATCAAGGCCCGCCAGTCCCCCCGATGAAAAAGAACTGCTCCTTCTAATCCCAGATTTTATTTTGAAGGCTCTCAATGAACTTCTCGCCTGGACGGGCTTTCAGATAGTAATAACCCTTGCCCTCGGTGGACTGCTTTGTGACGCTAAGGCCTAGTTGATTTCTGCC
Organism: Prunella vulgaris; assembly: GCA_026898435.1. Taxonomy (NCBI): domain Eukaryota; kingdom Viridiplantae; phylum Streptophyta; class Magnoliopsida; order Lamiales; family Lamiaceae; genus Prunella; species Prunella vulgaris. The sequence continues at coordinate 1,067 of JAPKLY010002148.1, read as the reverse complement.
TAGGCCAAACTGTTCTCATATCCTTCGAGGCCGATGACCGTCAACATGGCCAACAAATTGCTCCAAGCATTCGGAGTCAGTTGAGTGATGGCGAGGTTCGTGTCCATCAAAAATTGGCCGATGATTGGGTGTAAAGGCAATGTAAGTTCGGCATCCAAAGTGTGAACATTGACAACAGTGAGACCCGGTGGAGGCAAGTCAGCTCGCTCATTTGGACCCGGAGCAAAAAGGTGGATGTCTAGTGGGATGCGTACTTCTAACGGAGGTGGGGGAGAACGAACTCTGAGATAATGCTCTTGATGGAGTTCGCCTTGTAATGTGATTCGTCAATTGCCTCCCAGATAGTTCACCCGAGTGTAGGGAAGCGCGCTTGGTAGCTTTCCATATACTCCACCCAATCGATTTCATGCTCAAAGCAGTGGGGATACTATGTTTAGGGAGTTGGGGAGTTGGGAAATTGATGGAGCGAAGATACTCAAGAGTAACATTGCCCTCCTCCTCCTCATCCTCTAGTTTGCGCACCAGTTCACTAGCAGGATCGTCAGACTCTGCGACCTCCTCACCGCCTCCGGCGACCTCTTCAGCAGCCCCAGAGGCATCACCCTCCCTTCCTGGGGCGAGGTCCTCCCAGAGCTCGTGGAGTCCCTCCTCAGGACCACCTCCGGAGTTGGTGGCCCTTTCCCCAGAGTCAGAGGACTCAGTCTAAAGAGTCAATTATTTAAGGTTTTAATTGTTTAAAGTTCAAAGTTGCGGCAGCCGAAAAACTTGAAGGTTTGACCGGAATTAATGGTGGTTACCGGAAAGCGTGAAGAAACAAAAGAAAAATAGAAATCTGCAGAAGAAAGAGTTAAAGAAGAAGAATCAATGTCACTTCCTTGAAGAATCAAAAGGAGAAATCCGATAATGCTAAGGATCAAATCGCCAGAAAAATGCTTGAAAAACTTGGATTTGCTTTGGAGATACAAAGATGTAAAAGTGATGAATGAATTTGATTTTCCTTATTTATAGAAAAGAGACAGGCGAGATGTAATTTCAAGAAAGCCCAGGGACCTATGTGCAACAAATTT